>BQNB010007334.1:0-93890 GCA_026074375.1 Tanacetum coccineum | reverse complement strand
GTGCAACAAAAAGCCACCCATGAGCTATAAGAAAGTAAAAATGGTGCAAATAAAAATAAAAAGAATGGAGCTAATAGCCCATTATTGCACCATGACATCTCAAAAATTATGAATAATAGAGCTAGTAGCCCATTATTACACTTGGTCATACCAATAGTTATGAAGAATGGAGCTAGTAGCCCATTATTAAAGATCAAATTTTTGGACTTAGACTCTTGGACCTATGGATGGACAGTAGCGAGTTATGACAACTTTAGATTACTTTAGACTATTTGTTTTGTGTTTTTATATTAACAATCATTAAATGTGTATCCCATGTCTATTCTAACCCTTTTATCACCCTTTAAAACCATATTACCCTTGTTGCCTTTAAGAATTATTTAGACCCTAATTCTAACTGGTGCAGTTTTGTGTACTTTCCAAGCTTATGATAGAATACATGCTATGACTATGCAATTAAGCGATCACCCCGAAAATGAAACACTTAGACTAATGGAGAGTTGAGTGACTTTTTATCCCTTTTTCGTGAGGTGTTCGGCTTTCATATTTTCTGGCATAAGTGTTTTATAGATTCATTTCTTAGAGTTATATCCGAGAAATATTTTTATGAAATATTCTAACAGGTTCTACTTGAGGGCAAGCAGAAGTCAAGTGGGGGGATATTTGATAACATCAAATATTTAATACTTTTTAGTATCATTGTATCCCCTAAATTACTTGCAAATGTTTCACTAACACTTGAGAACAAGATATTTTTTACTTATTTATTATTTTCAAGATGAAATCGCGCATTTAAGTTCGTTCATTAATTATATTAGGTCTCGGTCATTAATTAATATACGTTGCAATAGGCTAGACGGGTAAACGGGCTCTTAAATGTAAGCTAACCGGTCACGTGTATCGGGAGAAAGCCTAAGTAATCCCGAGCCCGGCCCATAGAATTACTAAAGGCATAAAAGCCTTTTAGTTTTGATACATATACACCTCCTCAAGGAAAGTGAGGGGGGTTGGTTCATTTGTAAACATTTCATTTTGCAAGTAATCCTCCCAATTTCTAGTTTCTCTCTCTACTTTCTCTCTCTACAATTCTCATCATCCAATCTTAATTTTCTTGTTCTTGAATATGAAGTGAAGTGATTATTTGGATTTTGACAAATCTTTTTATTTATAAATGTAAGAACATGAAAAGTAGTTGTACTTTTGCGTTTAAAAGCTCGTTGCGATCATTTTAATATATATATTGTTATTACTACGACTATATCATTTATTTGAGATTATCGTATATAGTGAGTTTAAATATTGATGGCGAAGGGATTAAGTTAGATGTTAGTTTTGTTGAAAGCGTGAATTGAAAGTCGATGAGGGTTAGGTTTAGAATTGATTTGTTGCGATATTTGTGGTGTTTTTGAAAATTGACCGGATAGACTTTTTGGAGTCCATATGGTTCGAACCATATGTGTCTCACACATGGTGCTTTAAAAACTTATTTGTCATGTTGGTAACTTAATAAAATGTAGGGTCGTGATTAAGTTAGTTGTCGAATATTCTTACGGGTTAATAAAAGATGTACTTTTATAAAACATATATTTTCATGAGTCGAGTCGGGTAAAAATGGAAAGTTGATATTCTTAGAAAGGTCATGTTGAAATTTTATAAACTCTATAAACGTGTCGAAAAATATACTTTTATTATTAAACTAATAATAAAATGAAGAATAGCGTTAAGAGTCGAGTTTAGGTCAACATTTGCGGTTATTGAGTCAAACTTTGGTGTGTCGGGTCACTAAAAGACGAAATACACTAAAAGATGAAATACACTAAAAGACGAAATACACTAAAAGATGAAATACACTAAAAGGCAAAATATTTTTGAAGATGTTTCAAAGTGTCGAGACTTGTCAAAAATTATAAGTTTCGAAAGTACGTTTTGAAAAGGATACGCCGTGTCTACTCATGCTCGAATGATCAGCTCTTGCGTTAAGCGTTATTCATTGTACATCATTCTTAAACGACAACTATATGCTAGGTTGTCGCTAGGACCGCGTGATTCGTCTTCACTTGATTGATTTCTTTTGATCCACAGCTCGCTTAAGGTGAGTTTATAGCCCCACATTTTACTTGTTTTGAATAAATGTTTTATAACTTGGGGTGAGAAACATTGCTTGTTTTTAAAACTAGACACAAGTACTATACGTGAGATTTCCCTGTTTACGTGTTGCCTAAGTAGCGTTTAGACCACTATTGCCTGAATCATCATGAACCGTTATTTACATTTAACCGACTGGCTGGTTAAGTAAGCGCGAGTGAATAAATAGATCTATTAGGACTAATTATCCCTATCTAGGTAAGAAGCACTTACTTGTTCGAGTTTGCCAAGAACAAACGGATATATGTCATGTCGAATCTAGTTAGGTGGTCTTTGGTCGGACACCTGTAAGGGCAAGCAATTATATGGCAGTGTACATGCTACTTTCCACTATTAACATCGGTGTCATGAGCTTAGTGCAACGTAAATGCCTCTTTATGTAAAGTTGTATGTATTATAACTGTCGCATACGTTTTCAAATCTTGTGGTCCACTATAATAACGTTTGAACTAAACCTATGAATTCACCAACTTTATGTTGACGTTTTAAGCATATTTTCTTAGGTGCTTAGCTTGGATGTCGTTGCTTGATTTATGTGAAGTCTATTTGCTTGGACCGGATTTCAAGAACTTATCTATGATTTTACCTATGTTTAAATACCATTCTTAAACTCATTTAAGCTTCCGCATTTTGACTCTTAATCATTTAGTTCAATCAATGTAAAACTTATTACTATTTTAAATTTAACACAACGGTGTTTATTTTCAAAACGTACCCCTAAAGGTCGTTCTTTATGCTTTGGAACTGAGATACTCATAAAAGTCACGCCCCTGACGCTTATTCAGACGGGACCCTATTTAGAGGTGTGACAAAAGTGGCTTTGTCAATTTGTCGAATACGGTTGTAACAACCACAATTCCTCGTTAATCAGTATAAATACTGCCTGTGATTAGGTAGAATTTTGAAGAATCTCCTTGACAAGGTTTCGCAGCTACACTAGCCGTTCTTATTATCGGAGTATCTCAAAGCAGACAACACGGTAAGAGTAAACCGGTAAGTTACTATCTTCCCGATTAAGCCGTCAATTCGTGTTCAGCTTTCCTATGTCCAGATACCCTTGTGAGGCTTCCCATAGACATAAAATTGAAAATTGATTTAGAAAATTAGTCGGTGTGTTAAGATGCAAACGGTTTTTATAACACACCAACAGTTTTAACTATTTCAAAATTCATTCGTCAATTCATAAGCTGGACCGAATTGATATCCAGTATCACAAGTTTAATCCTTGTAGGATCTTACAAGTCACCTACCAAGAGCTTGTTTGATGTTAGCTCAAGCATGATTTCCATCTTCACTGTGAATACTTAAGTATCACTTGGATGTTCTAGTAAAATCACAAGGATAATGCGTAGGACTCTTGATATATTTCTTGTTTTTCACATTGTGTGAATTAGCAAGCATATTTTGGATAAGTGTCATAATGAGATTTATGGATGATCTCTTTTTCAGCTCTAGACTCGATAGTGCACTTTGGTTTTTAGTAATCGGAGGCTGGAGCAGACTGCCACCTTTTCAATACCAACTAACTCGAAGTGAGAAAGTCAATAGAAATGCGTGTAATCTCCGTGAGAAATGAAACAAGATTATGTTGAGAGACCTTAAGTGGCTAAAGAGGGTTGTCCATTGCGTCACTAGGTTCATGACGACTGTCTTCAATACCAGACAATAGCTTAGTGTTTCTGGCAATTTATGTATTGACCCGATTTCTGCCTAAGTGTAAAGATGGCTTCTTTCTTTTCATCCTTTATCTTAACTTTTCTTTTTAATTCTTCATCCCCTGTAGTGCTTACTAAGACTTCATGACTAGTACCTTATTGGGTTTGTTCCAGTACTAACTCCATTTCAGTCGGCACTATTCCCTTATTCTCACTTTTACTCCTTTTTTATATCATCCCTATGGACTTCGACACTAACTAGTGGAATGTCCCTGGGTAGATCCCTTCGGTCCTGGCTGGATCATGGGAACAAATACCTAATCCTAACCACCTTATAACTCCAAGTAATTACAAACATGGTCGGTCTTTTGGTATTATTCTCAGCCTTAAAACCATTCAAAATTTCCCCCCCCCTCAACATGTGCATCGATATTCAAAAATGTTTAGCACATGAAGGGTGAAACTTGCACTTGAGTCCTGAAAATAACATCTTTAGTCATATATTTTAATCACATTTTCTTCCCTTATTAAAAATATCAAATCTCTTGATATTTTGGATATCAATTGATTCAAATATTAATAGTTTCAGGGAAAAAATGTCTATTTATTAACAAGCCTATTATGAACATTATTAAATGCCCCTCTTGAATTTATGAGAGAATTATATATATAAATATATATATATATATAGTATATAATATATATATATATATATATATATATATATATATATATATATATATAGTGTTGAGTATGTTAACTTGAATTTTTTTTGAATTTATTGAATAATTCTAGAAAATTCATACTCAAACACTATTTATATTGCCTATTATCATAAGTCTATACTACATATTCACAATATTCACAAGATAAGATTTTGAGATTGGACCTGACGATTAAACGGTACGCGTTATAAGTTTGTAGTCCATCTCAAGTTCCCTTGCACCAACTAATCTCTCTAGATTTCTACTCTGTGATGAATCTCATCGCGAACAGACTTGAGTGTGCCATCCGAGAACTTATACAGCTCATCAGCTCACAAAACTCGCTTATGCTTGTCCAGGTCTTCATAAACAATTCCTGGTGGATCGTATGATGGAGTGTAGGGTTCTTTGAATTCAATCTCAGGAAAGGTCTTCTGAGGTTTGGTGATTTTAAGCTTTTTCTGGTAACTCTCTACACCAAGCTATAAGTCTTTAACACGTCTCTTGAGGATTAGGCTTCTTGTGAACATACGAAAAGCCATAATGAAGTCAACAATATCACTCCCGTCAAGGTGGAATAGCTTGTGTTGAACAGCAAGAAGAAGCATATCTTCAATGTCGTTTAGGTGTAGATCAACAAAGTCACCTTCTTTAAACTTATAAAGCTGTTGGTCAGATCTTTTTACCACAATCTCTTCTAAGTGACCATATCCATGCAATTTCTTCACACTAATACTCTTCACACCAAGAATTACCTTAGTAGAGTAAACGTTTTGTTTAGAAAATTTGCTTACCTGAGATCGGTACCACAGTTTGTGTCTTTTACCCTAGTGCTTGATTCCCATTGACGCATCTTTGTTATACGCATGCTTGATGGTACTCCAAAGTGTAGGGACCATGTCTTCAATTCCTTTGATCTCATACGGAGTAGCCTTTGTCTTCGTAATGGATGTGGTGTATGTTACCTCTAGATCAAAAGTCTTCAAATATTCCAGATCACTGTTAAAGAAGTAACCAGCAGCAACAGTTCGATGACCTGGGGGTCCTTGAAAAGGAAGAGGCTTGGAAAGATTAAACGGGTAACGATCTCCTTCTAGATTATTCAAATCGAGCTTGTCTGTTAAAGCATTGAAGCACTCTTGGAAGTTATACTCAAGTTTGATACTGCTAGAGCATGTGCCTTTTAGCAGATTGAAGGCAGGTCCTAACAAGATATCTTAAGTGAGATTTTCTATCTTGAGTCCATTCAACACGTACTTGGAGAAGTCGATAAGAGTGGCCATAAGATCATTGAATGTTAGAGGATCCTTTAAAGCAGAGACCATTTGATTGAACCAAGGCTGTGTGGGTTGATCAAGTACAACTTGACGTTTGTTCCATTTAGGATCAGGAGTAGGAGGCCTCAAAGGTTGCTTGAACCATTCTGGATTCAGAGTCTTTGAAGTCTTGGGTTTAGAAGCAGCTTGTGGTTAATCATCATCACGAACCAGATCATTACCAACATCATCCATTATCACCTCTAATAGGTTCTTCAACTGGTTCCTTTGCCGAAGCAAACTTACCAGTTTTAGAGCCTTTAGTAGGAGCTTTACCTTTTGGAGTTTCCTTGGTGGAGGATGCCTTCTTAGAAGATTCAGATTCTTTAGTTCTTCTCCTTTTGGTCTTCTTACCCTATGTGTGGTCTTTAACTGTGTCAGTGACTCCCTTATCCATTACGTTTTCATCTTCAATCAACGCTTCCATAAGTGCATGACATAACCGATGATTAGCAGGATTTCTATTGAAAGACTTGTTAGCATGCATGGATTGGTAGAGAGCACTTTTTAGATCATATTCTTCAAGAGCCGCCTTGTTAGTAGACTTAATGGTTAACTGTGGGTTCTTTTGACTCTCAGCTTGTTCCTTCTTAATCTTGAGAATTTCTAAAGGACTTTTCTTAGATTCTTGTTCAGCTGTTGGTGTTGGTTTCTTGGTTAATTCAAGAAGATGCTGTAGAGAATATTTATGAATGAGATTTGCTGTGTATTTCTGCAGTTCCTTTTGAACTACATCTCCGACTTTGTTATCAAGATAACTATTAACAACTGTTAGAACATAGGACTAGAGAACAACAAGAGCTACAGAAGAATGATCACCAGTTTTCAGCTCAGATACATCTTTTTCTAATTTTGCAACTCTTAATTCAACAACAGTGAGTGCATTGGATTCAAGAACAGCAGTAGTGACAGTTGGAGCATCAATTTTGATTGTTGGTGTGGGAATTGGTGTTGTTGTTTGTTGTACAGTTGAGATGATAGGAGTCACTTGAGGTGAGGGGTTAGCAGTTGTAACTGGAGTTTCAGTGACAATCTATGGTATAGGTGGAAGATTTATTGTCTTTGGAATCACTGATACGGGAATCTTCTGTAATGATGGAGACTAGATCTGGGGAGTTTCATGTTGGATCAGAATATCCATCAAAGAACTAACATCTACATGTGCATCTGCAGAATCCTTAATAGTACTAACTAAGGAAGAATCAAAAGAAATTTTAAGGAATTGATCACCAAAACCCGAAGATACAGATAAGCTTGAGCTTGATGGAGGGAGTTCGATGTTCTTGGTATCATCCTTTGCTTCTGAAGTCTTTTCAGCTTCTTCCTTTGCTGCATCAGTAATCTCTTCATCACCGTTATCAGAACCTTCAACTTTAGCATCTTTCATTTCTTCATCCTCATCCTTGCGTACACGAATCTTGTACTTATAAATATCATCCTTATCGGATTTAGTTTCATCATCTTCATCATCATCTTGTTTATCACTGACATGATCATAGCCTTCATCATCAACATCACCATCTTTATCATCCTTCTCAGCATCATCATTATCATCATCAGAATGTTCACTATCTTGTTCATCTCCCCACTCAAGAATGACCTTCTCTTCAGTGATGTCCTTATCCTCATCGGGAACCCCTGGTTTAGCACCAGTTCCTTCACTTGAGGTAGCAAAGATGATTATGGACTCATCTGGAACCCCTAGTTTACTAGTAGTTCATTCATTTGAGCCTACAGTACCTGGTTGTCTTCTGCTAGTCTTCTTACTTTCCTTTAGAGCTTGCATAATGTTTGCAGCTTCTTGTTCAGCAGGAGTAAGAGATGGAGCACCTTTAAGCTTTGTCTTTGAAGTGGCGGGTTTTGACTTAGGAGCACTTGGAGTATCTTGAATTACTATACTCTTAGAACTTTTGCCACTAGACTTCTTTTTAGCAGATTCAGAGACAGATTTAGTCACGATTCTAGCATGTGTAGCATGAACTTTCCTTGCTGTTTCTGCTTGTTGATCCCACTTGAATAGATCTTGCTTAGCTTGTAAAAAGGCTTAGTTGTATTGAATAAATCCAAGACAACTATGGTAGAAACTTTGATTGAATATATCAAAGACTATGCAAAATCTAGTCAATGATACTAAGAAGAATTCTAATGAAATAGTAACACAAAATCAATAACAAGACAGATTACCAAACTTTCAGCCTCAATATAAAATGAACACTCTTAATAGTGTTAGGGTTTACAAAACCTTGAAGCTATGAATATCAAAAGATGTGTCTAACATTATGCCCTAGGACCTCCTTTTATACACCAAGGAGTCCTACAAGGCTTACAATACTTTCCTAAGTTATCATGATCTTTTCTATAAACAAACGTAATCTCTTAAACAAATAAGTTATACATATCTTCTTTACAAATAACCAATACTTATCTTCGTAAGTATTCTTGTTCTCCAATCAATCTTTATCCCTTCTCTGTCAGCATAATCCTTCCAGCAGTAGTAATCACTCAGCAGTTGTAACTGAGCACAAGCAGCATTAACTACTTAGAAGTTTACTTTAGCAGTACTAACATACACTAGCAGTACTAACTTTTGTACTAGCAGTAGTAACTACTTAGTATATTTTCAGTCTTCATCTCTGAGCAGTCTTAACTTCTACTAGTAGCAGTAACTTTATACTAACAGTACTAATTATACTAACAGTAGTAACTAGCAGTAGTAACTTTTATACTACCAGTACTAACTACTTAGCATAATTTTCATTAGTATTACCAGCAGCACTAAGTTATGCTTGACAACACTAATATATACCTGAGCAGCAGTAACTCTAAGAATATCTTGAAGTCTTTAAATCCCAAAAATCCTCCCTTAAACTTGATGTTTATCTTCTGAATCTTCAAGTTTCATTAAAAGTCTTCACCATCACCAGGAGGATGTATTCAAACACTTCATTGACCCTTTTCCTGCTTTGTCATGAGCTTGAGTAGTTGATAACACATCTCATTCCAATGATCAGTTTGAAGCTTTTTGTTCAGCATGTTTGTGATTGTTATTGGTGTAAGGGGATATCTTTTCTCAACCAACATAAAAATATGTAGATTTTTAAACCTCACAAAGTGCACTCCACAGGTATCAAACAGCTTCCAAATAGTCACTTTATAACCTTGTAGATTTCTCCATATTTCACTTTTTATGTCAGGCTCAAACATTACTTTCAGATCACCCCATAACACTCTTTCATAATCCTCTTCTGGCCTTGTATTCCCATGTTTAGCTTTAACTAACTTCCAGAGGGTCTCCAAATCTTCTCTATCAATATCCTGAAGCATCTTAATCATTGATGAATATTTTTTTGAGCTTCTGTTAGCTCTTATCAATTTGAAGTATCCCATCCTTCCATCTTTATCAATCTTGTATTCAATAATCATTGGAGGTTTGGTGGCTAGAGGTATAGCATCAATTGCTACCTCATCATCTTTAACTATCTCAATATGCCTTTTCATCTCTGCCTCCTCTTGATCATCATCTTTTTTAGCTTCTACATGCTCATCTATCTTCTGCTTCTTTGATTTATCAGATTCAAGCTCATCTCTTGCTCTTTTAGAACTTCCTTCTTTTTTGTCTCACTGCTTTTCACCACCTCTGAATCCATAGGAACAAATGAATTTACCTGTTTGTATGCTTTGTCAAAGAGTTTCTGAATTTCTTCATAACTCCTTCCTTTCAGCTGATTGTGCTTGTATCCACCCATATTCTTTAGGTATGCACACATTCTATTCCTTATCTGAGTTTTGGTAGGTGGTTTACTTCTTTGCTCTGCTGCTCTTTGTGCTGTAAAGAACTTTTTCCTTTCAGCTATCATCTCCACTAACATTCTTGACTTTTCTTCAATGGAGAATTGTTCTTGTTCTTCAGCTTGGAGTCTTGCAGCTAATTGCTCATCAGCCTCAATCATAGCTTGAATGCTATCCAGTTCTTCAATATTTGCTGCTCTGCTAGCTTCTTCTTGTGCAACTCTTTCTTTTTCCAACTCTGCTTGTTCTTCAGCATGCAATCTGAGTGCCAATTCTTCATCAAGTGCAATTTGATCTTTCTTCTTTAATGGCTTTTCAGGCTTAACCATTTTTCCCTTCCCTTTTTCTTTAGCCTGTGGAAGTTGTGAAGCTTGTGAAGATGATGATGTTGTTTTGAATTCACTTGGCTCTTGAAGTATAACCCCTCTAGCCTTGGGTCTTGTAGTTGTAGTTGTTGTACCAGCAATTGTAACAGCCTTTAGTTTAGCTGCTTTAATCTCTATCAAGGTCTGAGCCAGAGTCAACTCATTAACAGTTGTTGTAGTACTGGCAGTAGTAACTACTTCACCAGCAGTAGTAACTGGATCAGCAGCACTAACTTCCTTTTCAGCAACTTCTTTTTCAGCAACAACTTCTTCACCTTGTAAATCATCTTGTACATCAAACAACATCTCTTCATCATATCTTTCCTGAGTCTCATCAATCAAAGTCACTTCTTCATCAGCATCAAGATCAGCTATTTTCCTCCCCTGTTTGGATGCATCCTCCTGAGCACCCAAACTAACATCATTAGAGGATTCTACCCTGCTAGCTGAACCAACCTTCCTTAACCTCTTGAGCCCTGAAGTTCTTGACTTCTTTCTCTGTTCCAACTGCTTAACTCTCTTCTTTAAACTGGCAATCTCCTTTGCTTGAGCAGTCTTTGCTTCCTCCAAATCAAGAACCTGCTTTTGTAGTTTGGTACATAAAGTCATCAATTCAGCAAGTTGCAAACTATCCTCACCACTTTGAGGTGGATCACAGGAAGGGGTAGATATAGGTTCTTCATTTGTAGCCTCATCAGGAATAGGCTCTGTAGGACCACTGTCCTTCCTCTGTTTCCTTCTAGACTTTTTCTTTTGAGGCTTAGATGATGATGGTTGAGTAACAATGGGTGTGGAATGGGAATCAGTAGGAGCAGCTGAATCTTCACCCATGTCTTCTGGAGCTTGAACCATCATAGTTTAAAATAGAGGGGTGATTCTCCCAGAGAATCCTTTTCTTTCCTTCTTTATATTAGCAAAAATCTTCTTTGTATGAGAAGGTGTAACATAAATCCCATTATGTTTGGACATTCCTTCAACTTGTTTGTCCAGGAACACTTGCACAAACCTTAGATACATAAGAAATTTAACCCCACCCTCTAAGTTCTTCATCATATGATCAAAAATGTACTTGGAAAAGTTAAAATTTTGGTTTGTGGCAAGACAGATGATAGCAGATGCCACAGTGCTACTAAATTCATTCCAGGCTGTAGTCTTAGCACTAAGGCATTGCAGTATGGTATGGATAAGAAATTTCCATTGGGATGAAAAATAAGCTTTATAAAATGTAAGCTTTTGTGTAAGATTTTCATACACCATGAGTGTAAGTTGTTCAAAAATTACATCATTTGGCAGACATTCAGTCCCTTCAGCATCTTCTAACATAAGATCACTTATCACACTCTTCTTAGTAATGATCACATTCGTCTTATCTACTAGGGCTTGTATCTAACGCTCCCCATTAACTGTCTTAGCTTTAGCAGTTGCCCAAAATTGTTGAATGCATGATTCAGATACTGTAGGATTAATCGTTAATGCATACTTGATAGAACTTACATTCAGAAAATCAATAATGCCTTCAAACCCATTATTTTCTTTGGGTTTTTTCCAAAAACGCAACCAAATTATGAGTTTCAACAAACTTTGGGGTCGACATTATGATGGGTTTTGATTATTAAAGATGAAATTGAGTTAGGGTTTATGATTAGAGAGTATATCAAGGTGTAAAACCGATTGAATGAATGATAGAAACCCTTAATCGAAGTATTTATGAAATCACCCTCAACATCATTAACGTTCGCTTTCACCAGCAGTTGTAAGTTTATGCCTAGCAGCATTAACTTTCAACTGGCAGTAGTAAGTAACTTAAAAATAGTCACTGTGCGTTTTTAAGTTATGCCTATTCTTTTTGCTTACATTTCTCTCTGTCTGTTTTTGCTTTCTCTCAATTCTTTTTGCTCACATTTCTCTCTGTCTGTTTTTGCTTTCGCTCAATTCTTTTTGCTCATATTTCTCTCTTTCTGTTTTTGCTTTCTCTCTTTTAATATCTCTCATTTCTTTTTCTCACCAATTCACTCTATCTGTTTTTACATCACACAACTCTCTTTCTATTTTTCAGCTCACTATATCTCTTATTTCTTTTTCTCACCAATTCACTCTATCTGTTTTTTTAAATCAAGAGCCTTAACAGACAGTTTGGTACAAAATCACATCAATTCCTTTAGTTTTATGCTGTCCTCCCCACTTCCATGTGTAACCTATGATATAGGTGGATCTATTGGCTGTTAGATGCAGCCTCAAACCTAATTTAAGCTTCTGCACCCCCCAATATGGTATCTTGGCACCTAGGACCACTACCTGAATCAGTTCCTAAGGAAAAGACTTATTAAGTGTTGCCATGGATTGGGTCCTATTTATGTTAACACTGTCCTGCTCTGCTACTAGCTAGATGTAGTAGGACAGCCCTTTCCATTATGTCTCCCACATCCTTAATGACAAAGTCCTCAAAGTTATAAGAGGAATAGGTCTACTAGACCGAGATATCTCAGTGGTCCTTTTGGCTTTCCTAGGTTTTTAAGTCTTTTTGGGTTAAGATAATGATGGAGAAGTGATTGGTTCAAGATTAGATAGTGAATCAGTTGTGGATGTGTGTTAGGGTTCAGTAGGATTTCCTGACCCTTCACCCACTTCTGTTTGTTGTTATGCAGCATTTCCATGTTATTACAAGCATCCTTTGTGTATAATCAGCTTCATAGTAACACAATTAACCTCCCCTCAATCAATACTTCAGAGGTTAAGCATTCCAATACTTGCAATCAGATATTGAAATCTGCTAACATCAAATGCCTTTGTGAGTAAATCAACAACATTGTGATCAGTGTGAATCTTGATCACTTGAATTAATCTCTTCTCATATAAATCCCTAATAAAGTGATGTCTGATCTCAATGTGCTTAGTCTTTGAATGAAACACTATATTCTTAACTATGCAGATTGTGCTTTCATTGTCAATGAAAATCTTAGTGTTTATAAAGTTGTATCCATAATCAAGAAATTGATTTTGGATCCATAACACCTGTCCACGGCAATTAGCAGCAGCAACATACTCTGCTTCAGTAGTAGAGTTGGCAACTATAGTCTGCTTTTTACATTGCCATGAAATCAATCTTCTTCTAAGAAATTAACAACCTCCTGTTGTGGATTTCTTGTCTAAGCTAGCACTAGCATAATCACTATCAAAAAAAGCCTCCAAGTCAAATGGTGAATCTCTAAGATACCAAAGGCCTAATTTAGGTTGACCTTTCAAGTATCTAAAGATCCTCTTCACAGCATGAAGATGTGAGACTTTAGGAGTAACTTGGAACCTTGCACAAGTACAAACAGCAAATGTTATGTCAGGTCTAGAAGCTGTTAGGTACATCAATGATCCAATCATTAATCTGTATAAATGAACATCCACATCTGCAGCTTCTTCATCCTTGAGTAATGCTTTGTTAGTGTCTATGGGAGTGCTTGCTGTTCTCACAGTGGCAAAATCAAACTTCTTCAAAATATCAGCCACATATTTGTCTTGGCTAATGAAGATTCCATCATCTTTCTGTTTTACCTGCAACCCTAAGAAGAAAGTGAGCTCCCCCATAGAACTCATCTGGAATCCACTTTGTGCATCATCTGTTCAAACTCAGTACATAAAGACTTTTTAGTAGACCCAAAGATGATGTCATATACATACACCTGTACTAACAGGATATCACCTTTGTCCTTCTTGATAAACAAAGTCTTGTCTATAGTCCCTCTTCTAAATCCATTTTCTAATAAAAAGGTAGATAAGGTCTCATACTAGGCTCTAGGAGCTTGATGTAAACCATATAAAGCCTTTTCTACCTTGTAAACTTTGTTAGAAAACTCTGGATCTTCAAACCCTGGAGGTTGGCAAAAATAAACCTCTTCTTCAATTGTGCCATACAAAAATGCACTCTTCACATCCATCTGATAAACAATGAAGTTCATGAATGAGGCATAGGCTAAGAAAAGCCTAATTGCTTCATTCCTAGCAACTGGAGCAAAAGTTCATCCTAATCTATACCCTCCTCTTAAGTATAGCCTTTGCTACAATTCTTGCCTTGTTTTCTAACCACAATACCTCTAGACATACTTTCTTGTTTCTGTACACCCATTTAGTACCAATGGCCCTCTTGCCATATGGTAACTCAATCAAAGTCTAAACCTTCTGCAATTTAAACTGTAAAAGCTCATCTTGCATTGCTTCTATCCAGCTTGGATCTGTTAAAGCTTGAATCACCTTTTTGGGTTCTACTTGTGATAGAAAACAAGTAAACAGATAATTCTGAAAATCTTTATGGTTGATTCTCTGTTGCACTGAACTAAACATACCATGTTCAGTCACATTCTTTGTCATCCTTCTGGTTTGAGGTGCTGACTGTATATCTCCAATGATTTGTTCAAGTGGATGATCTTTGTGAACTCTTGTAGTTGGAATAGGACTGACAAGCATAGTTGTAGCCAAATTGTTCATGTCAGCCTCTGCACCAACTTCTTCATCATCATCAGAATAGACAATCTCTTCCAAATTAGGCATATTTGGATCATCAATACATCTATAGACTATATTCTCATCAACAGCATTATTTTCTATGTCAGCAGCATTAACAGTTGGACTAACAGTATTAATGTTGTTAGTGCTGTTGACATTTGCATCCTGCTCTTGATTAATTCTTGGCTCCTCTGTATTTGGCACCTCACTATCTTCATTCTCTTGATGTTCAGAATCTATCTTTTCCTCCTCCCCTGATGGTTTGAATCCAGCATTAGGAGAATCCTTTGAACTTTTAAAGAGTAATAGATCATATGTCACCAATGGTAGCAGTATATACTTTTAATCATGTATTAATTTCTTCCCATCTAGACCTGTATCAATGTTTTCTTTGGTACCTGCATTACCATTAGTTTGATTCCCTGCAACAACTGGCTTATAATTCATAGATATTTTTAGAGCATCTATATCAAGAAAACTAATTAGGTCTATTCCATACAAATATAAGTTTGTTTCTTTCACTTAAAACTAAACAATGACAGGTTCTCTTCTACTATCCTTGTTCTACTGTTGAATACCCTATATGCTTTGCTATTGGTAGAGTATCCTACAAAGAACCCTTCATCAGCCTTTCCATCAAACTCACCTAGGTGATCTAATATATTAAGAATAGTAACAGGACACCCAATTGGTCTCATAAAGCTTAAGGCAGGTTTTCTACCTAGAAAAAGTTCATAAGGGGTCTTGTTTGAGTCCTTGAATAACTACACCCTATTTGAGCATAACAAGCAGTATTAACTGCTTCAGCCCAAAAAGTTGTTGGCAATTTTTAAATCAGCTAGCATAGTCCTAGCAGCCTCTATTAGTGTCCTATTTTTCCTTTTTGCTACTCCATTTTGTTGTCGAGTCCTAGCAACACTAAATTCCCTCTTAATACCCTTCATTTCACAAAACTGATTCATGACCTTATTCTTGAATTCAGTCCTATTGTCACATCTGATCACTTTTACCTTAAGGTCTATTAAATTTTCTATGCTTGTAATAAATGTTTTAAGGATTTCACTAGTTTCATTCTTAGTGTCTAAGAAGAAAACCCAACTAAACTTACTATAGTCAATAGTGACAACTAGGCAGTACACCTTTTTCATTAGACTCTTTACAAATGTTGGCCCAAACAAATCTATATGCAACATTTAAAATATTTGCCGATTTGGTCTTCAAGAAGCTTTATGTTGCTTTCATTTCTGACAAGCAACACATGTGGTATTAATTTCAAAATAATTTTTAAAGTGGTAAACCTCTAAACAAGATTTCCCCTCCTATTTGTTAGTGAATTTGAAATATATATGCCCAAGCCTCCTATGCCAAAGATTAGATCACTAATGTGGCCTTTGCAAAGAGACAAGTTAACCTCCTGAAGGAACAATATTCTATAATCAATATAATACATGTTAACTTTTCTAGAAACCTCTAAGGCAGACATGATTATTTCATCAATAGCTTTGAAAGATCAGGAGAAAAACAACACATTAGTGTCTGTAAAAAGAACACTGTTTTTCTTGTCACACATTTGTAAGACACTAAAAAGGTTAAACTTAAGCTCCTTAACAAAGTACACATCTTCAAAATCTAATTTACCTGTACTGATTTTATCTTTACCAGTGGTTCTACCTCCTTTGGGATCTCCTCCAAATGCAATAAATCCACCATCAATTTCTTCATAATCTGAGAGGTAAGACTTGTTTCTAGTCATGTGCCTATAGCATCCACTGTCAATTACTCATTTTTCCTGTAATTCTAGATGTGTATTGCCCTGCACCAAAGTAAGAGAATCAGGCTCTCTTGGGGACCCAAGCCATTACAAACTTGGATCTGCATTGTGCATCAACATAGTCAAATCTTTTAAAATTCATTGATGCACCATTGTGTCTGGAGACATGGTCTAAAATCTTTTGCTTTGGTCTCCAAACCCAACATGCTGAGGTTTTAACAACATTAGCCTCATTTATCTTATTATCACTTACTACTGCTTTTGGCCCAGCGGTGGTAACATTTCCCTAAACATGTATTTCAACTATTTTCTTTTAAATATTGTTCTTATTTGTTGTAGACATGTTAAAGGGCCTTCTAACATGTGTATGTGCTCTATTAAAAACATTTGATGCTATCCTTGCACTATTCACTGTTGGTCTTGGGTAGGCAGAATTAATTGGTCTGGCAATATTAACTGATACTGCTGCTTTTGAAAAGTTTTGCCCAACAGTATTAAGTATTTCAATGCCAGATTTCATTAAGACTGCTTTTGGAACAAAATTTCCTTTTGGATGAGGGTGAGTCATTCTTTGAGAATTTTAGTAATTTGCCCTTCTAGCATTGTTCATACACTTTCTCTACCATTTTCTTTTCATACAAATCACAATCTTTGATCAAATGATTAAAACTGACACATTCATAACAAGCTTTATTTATAAACTCAAAATTACTTCCTAATTTCTGAGTCATCAAATTATTTCAGTTTCTCTAGTTACCTCTAGGGCTTTGACTGTTTTTTCCTAGTTAGTTTAGCTTGCGTTTGTTTTTCTCTACCTTCTTAACAGACTCCCTAGGTGTTTTCACATGCTCATTAGATTTAACAAATTCTATTTTAGCAAAACTAGGTTTTCTCTATTTAGACTTAAACTCAGTCTCATTCTCATCCTCACTGTCAGATATCCAGTCTTCAATAAGTGGTTCACCAACAAACTTAGGTTTTGACACACTAGTCTTAGCTTCACTTGTTGTAACATCAGGTATACTAGTTACTGACTTACTAAGAATATATTCCCCCTCATCAGCAAGTACCAAATCATATTTAAGGGGCATGAAGTTCCCAGTATAGGGAGGGGGAACAACATGATACCCTTCACTTGTTTTGTACCTATCATTCTCCTGGCTATCAAACACTTTACTATTAACCACGTGACTATCAAACCCCACACCAGTCTTGAACTTATCACTTACTTGAATCTCTAACAGTTTGATTAGATTTTTAGATGAATTTCCAAACTTTTCTAAGGTAAGTTTTAAATCATCTCTATCCTTTTCAGCTTTTTCAAATTTCTTTCTAAGCTCTGTTAGTGCATTATCTCTCAACTTATTATCAAGTTTTAAAATCTTTATGTCCTCTTCAAAAAAAAACCTCATTCTTTTTATACACATCTAGTCTAGCCTCTACAGATTCTAGACCTGCTTTATAAGCACCTACATTTAATTGAGACTTATTAAAATCCTTTGTCAGATTATCATAATGGTCTTTGAGAGTTTCATAACATTTTAAACATGCTTTAGAACAAGTAGATACCTCAGAATCTGAGCTTGAAGAACTTGAAGAACCTGAAGATGTATATGCCATAAGTGCAAAAGTTGTAGGTCCTTCTTCAGCCTGATCACTCTAGTCATACCTAAGTCTATCTTGAGCCACCAAGATCAGATGTCAACTATGGTAGCAGTATATATTCTTGACCAAGTACTATCTTCTTCCCAGCTTGACCTGCATCAATGTTTTCTTTGGTACCGGCATTACCATTAGTTTGATTCCCTGTAACAACTGGCTTATAATTCATAGATATTGTTAGAGCATCTATATCAAAAAGCTAATTTGGTCCATTTCCTGCAATATTAGGTGTTTCTTCACTAAACTTGATATGCAGGTTCTTTTCAACTATCCTAGTTCTACTGTTGAATACTCTGAATGCTTAACTATAGGTAGAGTATCCTACAAAGAACCCTTCATCAGCCTTTCTATCAAACTTACCTAGGTGATCTAATGTATTAAGAATAGTAACAGGACACCCAAATGGTCTCATGAAGCTTAAGGCATGTTTTCTACCTAGAAAAAGTTCATAAGGGGTCTTGTTGTGAGGCTTGATAATTAACACCCTATTTTGAACACAACAAGCAGTATTAATTGCTTCAGCCCAAAAAGTTGTTGGCAATTTTGAATCAGCTAGCATAGTCCTAGCAGCCTCTATTAGTGTTCTATTTTTCCTTTCTGCTACTCCATTTTGTTGTGGAGTCCTAGCAACACTAAATTCCCTCTTAATACCCTTTATTTCACATAACTAAGTCATGACCTTATTCTTGAATTCAGTCCCATTGTCACATCTGATCACTTTCACCTTAAGGTCTATTAGATTTTATATGCTTGTAATAAATGTTTTAAGGATTTCACTAGTTTCATCCTTAGTGGCTAAGAAGAAAACCCAAGTAAGCCTACTATAGTCATTTGTAACAACTAGGCAGTACATCTTTTTCATTAGACTCTTTACAAATGTTGGGCAACAAATCATATGCAAATTTTGTAATGGTGGATGATGAGGGGCTTTAAAAACAAGTCTTGGTCTTACAAGAGGCTTTATGTTGCTTTCCTTTCTAACAAGCAACACATGTATGATTATTTTTAAAAATCTTTAAAGGTAAACCTCTTACAAGGTTTCCCCTTACTAGTTTGTTCATAGTTTTGAAATTTATATGTCCAAGCCTCCTATGCCATAAATTAGATTCATCTAATGTGGCCTTTGCAAAGAGACAAGTTAGTCCTCCTAAAGGGACAATATTCTTTAAATCAACACTGTACATGTTATCTTTTCTAGGAACTCGAATGTTGATCCCACTTGAATAGATCTTGCTTTAGCTTGTAAGAAGCTTAGTTATATTGAATAAATTCAAGACAACTATGGTAGAAACTTTGATTATGAATATCAAAGACTATGCGAAATCTAGTCAATGATACTAAGAAGAATTCTAATAAAATAGTAACAAAATCAATAACAAGACAGATTACTAAACTTTCAGCCTCAATATAAAACAAACACTCTTAATAGTGTTAGGGTTTACAAAACCTTGAAGCTACGAATATTAAAGATGTACATCAAACATTATGCCCTAGGACCTCCTTTTATACACCAAGGAGTCCTACAAGGCTTACAATACTTTCCTAACTTATCAAGATCTTTTCTATAAACAAACGTAATCTCTTAAACAAATAAGTTATACATATCTTCTTTACAAATAACTAATACTTATCTTCGTAAGTATTATTGTTCTCCAATCAATTCTTTGATATCTTCTCTGTTCTGCTTATTTCCTTCCAACAGTCTGTAATCACTCCAGCATCTTGTAACTGAGCACAATAGCATTAACTACTTAGAAGTTTACTCTTTTAGCTAGACTAACATCTACTAGCTATATTAACATTTTGTACTAGCCAGTTAGTAACTAATTAGTATATTTAGTCTTCATCTCTAAGCAGTCTTACTTTATTAGCAGCAGTAAATTTATACTTAACTAGTACTAAATGTATTTACTAACGTAGTTTTTAGTAACTAGCAGTAGTAACTTTTATACTACCAGTACTAACTACTTAGCATAATTTTCATTAGTATTATCAGCAGTACTAAGTTATGCTTGACAGCACTAATATATACCTGAGCAGTAGTAACTCTAAGAATCATCTTGAAGTCTTTTAAACCCAACAATCCTCCCCTAAACTTGATGTTCATCTTCTGAATCTTTAAGTTTCATTAAAAGTCTTCACCATCACCAGGAGGATGCATTCAAACACTTTATTGACCCTTTTCCTACTTTGTGATGAGCTTGAGTAGTTGATAACACATCTCATTCCAACGGTCAGCTTGAAGCTTTTTGTTCAGCATGTTTGAGATTGTTATTGGTGTAAGGGGATATCTTTTCTCAACCAACATAAAGATATGTAGATTTTTAAACCTTACAAAGTGAACTCCACAAGAATCAAACAACTTCAAAACAGTCACTTTATATCCTTGTAGACTCCTCCATACTTCACTTTTTATGTCAGGTTCAAACATTATCTTTATATCACCCCATAACACTCTTTCATATTCATCAACTGGCCTGTTTATTCCATGCTTTTCTTTGACCAACTTCCAGAGAGTTTCTAAGTCTTCTCTGTCAATACCCTGAAGCATCCTAATCATTGATGAATATCTTTTTGAACTTCCATCAGCTCTTATCAAGTGATAGAATCCCTTATGTCCTTCTTTAACAATCTTATATTCAACAATCATGGAGGTTTTGTGGCTTTGAGGTATCAGATCAATTGCTATTTTCCTCTTCATCTGGAACTATACTCCATATGCTTTTTCATTTCTTCCTCCTTTGGATCATCATCTTTTTCAGCTTCTACATGCTCATCTATCTTCTGCTTCTTTGACTTATCAGACTCAAGTTCATCCCCTGCTCTTTTAGAACTTTCCTCTGTTCTTGTCTCACTACCTTTCACTACTTCTGAATTCATGTCCACAAAAGTATTTACTCTTTTCATCTCCTTATCAAACAACTTTTGGATTTCATCATAGCTTTTGCTCTTCAACTGACTATGTTTGTATCCAGCCATATTTTTCAAATAGGTGGACATTTGATTTCTCTTTTGAGCTTTGGTAGGTGGCTTTCTTCTTATCTCTTCAGCTCTAAGCTTTGCAAAGTGCTTCTTTCTTCTGTTCATGAGCTCTACAAACAATCTTGATCTTTCCTTAATGGTTATCTCTCCCTGTTCTTCTGCTTGTAGCCTCTGAGCTAATTCAAAGTCTGCCTCTAATCATGCCTTGTTGAGTTATCTCATGATTCAATCAAAAGCTATATTGGTCTTCTTCTTTTTGCCTTGCCAAGCTATCTTCTTCTATAGTTCAGCTTGCATCTGTGCTTCAGATTTCTAGACATTTTTTCATCAGAGCAAACTGATCTTTCTTCTTCAAGGTCTTTCAGGGGTCAACCATTATTGCCTTGCTTTGTCTTTAGCCACCTACTGTAGAAGTTATGATGCTTGCAAAGGTGATGATGTTGTTTTGAATTCCACTTGGGCTCTTTGAACTACAACCCCTTCGCCTTGGGTATTATTGTTGTAGTTGTGGTGTCTAAGCAGCAGATGTTATTGCTTTTGGGTTTAGCTGCTTTGATTTCTATATTAGAGTCTGAGCCAGAGTCAAACTCATCAATAGTTTTTTTTTGTTGGAGCATGGCAAGTAGTAGCTTCAACATTAGTAGTATAGTAACTATCACCCTAGCAGTAGTAACTGGTATCAGCAGTACTACTTTCCTTTCGACCAGCAACTTCTTATTCATGCTCTTTCCAACACATCTGTATCAAAACAACAAGTTGTCATCATTTCATTCTCTTGAGTCTCATCCCAAAGTCACTTCTCTGCATTCAACATCAAGATCTGCAATTTTTATTCCCTGTTTGGATGTCATCTCTTGATCACCTAAACTGACATCTTAGAGGATTCTACTGTAGTTGAAATAACCTTCCTTAATCTATTGAGACCTAGAGTCTTAAACGTCTTCTTTTTTCCAATTGCTGACTCTCTTCTTTAAACTTAGCAATCGCCTTTGCTTGTGCAATCTTGGCTTTCTCCAAATATCAAGGGACTTTTCTCTCTTGTCGCTTGATTACATAAATTCATCAATTCAGAATGTTGCATACTATCCTCACCACTTTAAGGTGGATCATAAGAAGGGGTAGATCATGAGCCTCATCAGTGACAGGCTCTGTAGGACCACTGTCTTTCCTCTGTTTCCTCATTGACTTCTTCTTTTGAGGTTTAGATGATGATGGTTAAGAAATAATAGGTGTGATGGGAATCAGAAGGAGCAGCTGAATCTTCACCCATGTCTTTTGGAGCTTGAACCATCATAGTTTGAAATAGAGGGGTGATTCTCCCAGAGAAACCTTTTCATGGTCTCTTCATATTAGCAAACACCTTCTTGGTGTGGGAAGGTGTAACATAAACCTCTTTATGTCTGGTCATCCCCTCAACTTGTTTGTCCAGGAAGACTTGCACAAACCTTGGGTACATGAATAATTTAACCCCCACCCTCCAAGTGCTTTACCATATTGTCAAAAATGTATTTGGAAAAGTTGAATTTTTGGTTTGTGGCAAGACATATGATAGCAGATGCCATAGTGCTACTAAATTCATTCCAGGCTATAGTCTTAGCACTAAGGCATTGCAGTATGGTATGGATAAGAAATTTCCATTGAGATGAAAAATAAGCTTTATAGAAAGTAAGCTTTTGAGTAAGATTTTCATACCCCATTCTTTCCAGTTTTGCAAAAATTATAGCAGTGGGTAGACAATCTATTCCTTCAGCATCATCCAGCTTAAGATCACTCCTTATACTAGTCTCAGTGATGATTACCTTCTTCTTGTCTACTAGGGCTTGTATATGATACTCCCCATTAACTGTCTTAGTCTTAGCAGTTGCCCAGAACTGTTGAATGCATGATGCATATACTGTAGGATTAATTGTTAATGCAAACTTGATAGAACATGCATTCAGAAAATCAATAATGCCTTCAAACCTATTACTTTCTTCGGGTTTTTCCAAGAACGCAACCAAATTGTGAGTTTCAACAAACTTTGGGGTCGGCATTATGATGGGTTTTGATGATTAAAGATGAAATTGAGTTAGGGTTTATGATTAGAGAGTATATCAAGGTGTAAAATCGATTGAATGAGTGATTGAAACCCTTATCAAGTATTTATGAAATCACCCTCAACAACATTAACTTGAACTGGCAGCATTAAGTTAAGCCTAACAGTATTAACTAACCCAGCAGTAGTAAGTTATGCCTGGCAGCATTAACTTATGCCTCACAACAGTAAGTGTATGCCTAGCAGCATAAACTAATACGGGCAGTAGTAAATTAAACCTAATAGTATTAACTTAAGCTTAGCAGCATTAAGTTTAAGCTGAGCAGCATTCAAGTTTATGTGAGCAACATTATCTTTAAGGACCCAGTACTAACCTAATTTCTTTCCAAAAAGCATTTCCATCATCAATTTTGATTCTCACAAGCTCTCTTTCTGTTTTTGATCTCACAATATCTCTCATTTCTTTTTCTCACCAATTCACTCTATCTGTTTTTATATCACACAACTCTCTTTCTATTTTTTAGCTCACTATATCTCTCATTTCTTTTTCTCACCAATTCACTCTATCTGTTTTTCATTCACACATCTTTTTAGATAATTTTGGTACAAAATTCCATCAATTCCTTTAGTTTCATGTTGTCCTCCCCACTTCCAAGTGTGTTAACTCTTGAGAGAGGTGGATCATTGGACGACTACCTGAATCAGTTCCTTGAGGAAAAGACTCATTAAGTGTTGCCATGGATTGGGTCCTATTTATGTTACCACTGTCCTGCTCTGCTACTAAGCTAGAAGCAGTAGTGGCAGCCCTTTCCATTCTGTCTTCCCACTCCTTAATGACAGTCTCATAAGTTATAAGGGGAATAGGTCCACTAGACTGAGATATCTCAGTGGTCCTTTTGGCTTTCCTAGGTTTTTGAGTCTTTTTGGGTTAAGATAATGATGGAACAGTGATTGGTTCAAGATTAGATAGTGAAGCAGTTGTGGATGTGTGTTGGGGTTCAGTGGGATTTCCTGACCCTTCACCCACTTCTGCTTAATGATACATTCCCTTTCATCCAATCTTAATTAACCTCCCCTCAAACAATACTTCAAAGATTAAGTAATCCAATGCTAGCAATCAGAAAGTTAAACCTGCTAACATCAAAAGCCTTTGTGAGAAGATCTGCAACATTGTGGTCTGTGTGAATCTTGATCACTTGAATCAACTTCTTCTCATAAGAATCTCTGATGAAATGGTGCCTAATCTCTATGTGCTTGGTTTTAGAGTGAAACACTAGATTTTTCACAATACAGATTGTACTTTCATTATCAATGTAAATCTTGGTGTTCATAAAGTTGAACCCATAATCAAGCATTTGATTTTGAACCCATAACACCTGTCCACAACAATTAGCAGCAGCAACATATTCTGCTTTAGTTGTTGAGTTGGCAACAATAGTTTGCTTTTTACATTGCCATGAAATCAACCTTTTGCCAAGAAATTAACAACCTCCTGTTGTGGATTTCCTGTCAAGGCTAGCTCCAGCATAATCACTATCTGAAAAAGCTTCCAAGTCAAATGGTGAATCTCTAGGATACCAAAGGCCCAATTTAGGTTGTCCTTTCAAGTATCTAAAGATCCTCTTCATAGCATAAAGATGTGAAACTTTAGGAGTAACTTGGAACGATTGGCAACAAGCAACAAACAACAAAACTTTATGTCAGGCCTAGTAAGCTTTCAAGTACATCAATTGTCCAATTCCATTAATCTGTATAAAATGAACATTCCACGTCCTTAGCTTCCTTCATCCTTGAGCAATGCATAGTTAGTCTCATTGGGTGCTTGCTGTCTTTACAGTGGCAAAATCAAACTTCTTCAATATATCAGCCACATACTTGTCTTGGCTGATGAAGGTTCCATCATGCTGTGATACCACTTGAATAGATCTTGCTTTAGCTTGTAACCCTAAAAAGAAAGTAAGCTCCCCCATAGAACTTATCTGGAATCTCTTGTGCATCTATTTGCTCAAACTTAACACAATTATAGACTGCTTATAGACCCAAAGATGAATGTCATCAACATACACATTGTACTAATAGGATTAATGACCTTTGTTCCTTCTTGAATGAACAAAAATTTATCTTAGTGCCTCTTCTAAATCCATTTTTCCAATAAGTAGTAGGACAACTGCGCGTTTCTGCATACCTGGCTCTAGGAGCTTGATGTAGACCATATAAATCTTTTTCTACCTTATAAACTTTGTCAGGGAACTGTGGATCTTCAAAACCAGGAGGTTGGTACAACACTATACCTCCTCTACAATAGTACCATAATAAAAAGGCCACTCTTCACATCATCTGGTACACTAATAAAAACACCCATAAATGATGCATAGGCAAAAAATAACCTGATTGCTTCTATCCAAGCAACATGAGCAAAAACCTCATCATAATCAATTCCTTCTTCTTGGGTGTAACCTTGTGCCACCAGTCTTGCCTTGTTTCTAACCACAATACCTCTATCATCTTTCTTGTTTCTGTACACCCATTTAGTACCAATGGCCCTCTTGCCATATGGTAAATCAACCAAAGTCCAAACCTTTTGTAATTTAAACTGTAGAAGCTTATCCTGCATTGCTTCTATCCAGCTTGGATCTGTCAAAGCTTGGATCACCTTTTTGGGTTCTACTTGTGATAGAAAACAAGCAAACAGACAATTTTGAAAATCTTTATGGTTGATTCTCTGTTGCACTGAACTAAACATACCATGTTCAGTCACATTCTTTGTCATCCTTCTGGTTTGAGGTGCTGAATGTATATCTCTAATGATTTGTTCAAGTGGATGATCCTTGTGAACTCTTGTAGTTGGAATAGGACTGACAGGCACAGTTGTAGCCAAATTGTTCATGTCAGCCTCTGCACCAACTTCTTCATCATCATCAGAATAGACAATCTCTTCCAAATTAGGCATATTTGGATCATCAATACATCCATAGACTATATTCTCATCAACAACATTATTTTCTATGTCAGCAGCATTAACAGTTAGACTAACAGTATTAATGTTGTTAGTGCTGTTGACATTTGCATCCTGCTCTTGATTAATTCTTGGCTCCTCTGTATTTGGCACCTCACTATCTTCATTCTCTTGATGTTCAGAATCTATCTTTTCCTCTTCCCTAATGGTTTGAATCCAACATCAGGAGAATCCTTTGAACTTTTAGTGAGTAATGGATCAGATGTCACCAATGGTAGCAGTATATACTTTTGATCAGGTACTATTTTCTTCCCATCTAGACTTGCATCAATGTTTTCTTTGGTACCTGCATTACCATTAGTTTGGTTCCCTGCAACAACTGGCTTATAATTCATAGATATTGTTAGAGCATCTATATCAAAAATCCAATTAGGTCCATTTTCTGCAATTCTAGCTGTGGATTGCCCTACACAAAAGTAAGAGAGTCATGTTCTCTTGAGGACCCAAGCCATTACAAACTTGGATCTGCCTTGTGCATCAATGTAGTCAAATCTTTTAAAATTCATTGATGCACCATTGTGTCTAGAGACATGTTCTAAAACCTTTTGCTTTGGTCTCCAAACCCAACATGCTGAGGCCTTAACAGCATTAGCCTCATTTCCCTTATTATCATTTACTACTGCTTTTGGCCCAGCAGTAGTAACATTTCCCTTAACAGTATTAATTTTTTCTTTTAAATTATTGTTCTTATTTGTTGTAGACTTGTTAAAGGGCCTTCTAATATGTGTATGTGCTCTATTAAAAACATTTGCTGCTGTCCTTTCTTGCTACTCCATTTTGTTGTAGAGTTCTAGCAACACTAAATCCCCTCTTAATACCCTTCATTTCACAGAACTGATTCATGACCTTATTCTTGAATTCAGTCCCATTGTCACATCTAATTACTTTCACCCTAAGGTCTATTAGATTTTCTATGCCAGTTATGAATGTTTTAGGATTTCATTAGTTTCATCTTTAGTGGCTAAAAAGAAAACCTAACTAAACCTACTATAGTCATCTATGACAACTAGGCACTACATCTTTTTCATTAGAATTTTTACAAATGTTGGCAAAAACAAATCATATGCAAATTTGTTATTGGTTGGCTGATTGAGCTTTACAGTTTTTGGGGGTTTTTCCCTTTACAAGAGGGCTTTTATGTTGCTTGTTTTTTTGACAAGCAACACATGTGTGATTATTTTCAAAAATCTTTGAAGGTAACCTCTGACAAGGTTTCCCCTCACTAGTTTGTTTAGTGTTTTGAAATTTATATGCCCAAGCCTTCTATGCCAGAGATTAGATTCATCTAATGTGGCCTTTGCAAAGAGACAAGTTAGACCTCCTGAAGGAACAATATTCTTTAAATCAACACTATACATGTTATCTTTTCTAGGAACTCTAAGCAAGACATGATTTTCATCAAGTAGCTTAAAGTCAGGAGACAAAACAACACATTCAGTGTCTGTAAAAAGAACACTTTTTTTCTTGTAACGCATTTTGTGAGGGGGGGGGGGGGGGGGGGGGGGGGACATAAAAATGTTTAAATTTAGCTCCTTAACAAAGTACACATCTTCAAAATCCAATTTACCTGTACTGATTTTACCTTTACTAGTGATTCTACCTCCTTTGGGATCTCCTCCAAATGCAACAAATCCACCATCAATTTCTTCATAATCTGAGAGGTAGGACTTGTTTCCAGTCATGTGCCTAGAGCATCCACTGTCAATTACTCCTTTTTCCTACAATTCTAACTGTGGATTGCCCTGCATAAAAGTAAGAAAATCAGGCTCTCTTGGGGACCCAAGCCATTATAGACTTGGATCTGCCTTGTGCATCAACATAGTCAAATCTTTTATTACTTTAATTGATGCACAATTATGTCTGAAGGGTAATGGTCTAAAAACTTTTGCTTTGGTTATCCAACCTATCTTGCTGAGGCTTTAAACAACATTTGCCTCATTTCCTTATTATTTACTTACTACTGCTTTTGGCCCAGCAGTAGTAACATCTCCCTTAACAATATTAAAATTTTCTTTAAATTACTGTTCTTATTTGTTGTACACTTGTTAAAGGGCCTTATAACATGTGTATGTCCTTTATTTAAAACATTTGATGCTTTCCTTACACTATTTACTGTTGGTCTTGTGTAGGCAGTATTAATTGGTCTGGTAGTATTAACTGATACTGCTGCTTTTGAAAAGTTTTGCCCAGCAGTATTAAGTGTTTTAATGCCAGATTTCATTAAGACTGCTTTTGGAACAAATTTCCTTTTGGATGAGGGTGAGTCATTCTTTGAGAATTTTGATGATTTGCCATTCTAGCATTGTTCCATAATGTTTTCTCTACCATTTTCTTTTCATACAAATCACAATCTTTGATCAAATGATTAAAACTGCCACATTCATAACAAGCTTTATTTTTAAACTCAAAATTACTTCCTTAATTTCAAAGTCATCAAGTTATTCCAGTTTCTCTGGTTACCTCTAGGGCTTTGACTATTTTTCCTAGGGTATTTAGCTTGCTTTTTGTTCTTTATCTTCTTAACAGACTCCCTAGGTGTTTTCACTTATCTCGTTAGATTTAAACAAATTTATTTGGCCAAAACTAGGTTTTCTCTATTTTAGACTTAACTCAGTCTTATCTCATTCCCCTCTGTCAGATATCCTGTCTTTATAAGTGGTTCATAAGAGACTTAGGTTTTGACACCACTGGTTTAGCTTCCTTGTTAATAGCATTATGGTATATAGTTACTAACCTCACAAAAAAACAGTTCTCCTCATCAGCAAGTATCAAATCATATCTAAGGGGTATGAAGTTCCCAATATAGGGAGGGGGAACAGCATGATACTCTTCACTTGTTTGGTACTTTCATTTTCCTGACTATCAAACACATGACTATCAACCACTTGACTATCAAACCCCACACCAGTCTTGAACTTATCACTTACTTGAATCTCTAACAGTTTGCTTAGATTTTTAGATGAATTTCCAAACTTTTCTAAGGTAAGTTTTAAATCATCTCTTTCCTTTTTAGCTTTTTCAAATTTCTTTCTAAGCTCTGTTAGTGCATTATCTCTCAACTTAATATCAAGTTTTAAAATCTTTATGTCTTCTTCAAAAACAACCTCATTCTTTTTATACATATCTAGTCTAGCCTCTACAGGTTCTAGACCTGCTTTATAAGCACATACATTTAATTGAGACTTATTAAAATCTTTTGTTAGATTATCATAATGTTCTTTGAGAGTTTCATAAGATTTTAAACATGCTTTAGAACAAGTAGATAAACTCAGAATCTAGCTTGTGAAAGATTCTGATGAATGTATATGCCATAAGTGCAAAGTTTATAGGTCCTTCTTCAGCATGATCACTCCAGTCATATCCATGTCCATCTTGAGCACCAAGTTTTGTCTCTGTTGTTTCTACTGTCACATTCCTCCTTACAAGTTCTTTGTTCCCGTTCTCTCTTAGAGCCCTCCCTACTCCCTTTGCAAAATGACCCTTTTTATGACAGTTATAACATTCCCCTTTGATTTGTTAAACTATGGTCTTAGAACATTTGAATTAATACTTCCTCCGTCTTATTAGAAATCTTCTAGACTTATTAGGTCAACAATAGCCATCTGCGACTTTAGATCATATTCTTCAAGTCATCAGCATCAATCTGTTGTAAGTCCTATCATTTAATTTATGGAATGTTAGATTGGTTTGAAAATGAAAGAATAGATCACAGCATCACTCCATACTATAGTATTGGCTGAGTTTGAACCATAAGCTTGATTGGTACTGCCTGAGTTATGGAAGACACAAAAGCCAATTATGTAAATTTTGGTTTGTGCTTGATGACCCTTTAATACTCAGTTTCATAATCTTCAGATTGTTGTATAGGTCATCCATGCTGAAGGTGTCTTAATTACAAGGTTTGATTCTCCGATAAGGTTGAGTCTTCCATTCTGATGGGAGACTTCTTAGAAACTTCAGATTTATATCTTCTTTGAGAAATAGTTTCACCCAGAATCTCTAGCTGACTGATAAGCTTTTGAAGCCTATCATAGGTTTGATCAAGTCCTTTTGAGCTTGATCCATTGAAATTCTTATACTGTTGCTTTAGAAGTGTCTTCTGAGTTTTCTTTGATCATTATTTACCCAAAACCTTTCTCTATGGCAATCTTTTGCGTCTTGTCACATTTGTAGCTATTAAACTTTAGTTGATGTTCATTTGGAAGAGCCATCAACAATGTACCTCTTACCTTTAACTCATTCTTCCTTGCTAACTTCTCCTCTGCAGTTGTAGGAGGATATGTTTGCTCAACACCATCAATAGTTCTCTTTGGTGGAGGTGAGTCTCCATTTACTATTACTTCCCAAAGAGCATAATCTGTCATTAGGAAGTACTGTTCTATCCTCATTTTCCAAAGCTCAAATTCTCCTGGATTGAGTACTGGAAGTTTTGCAGCAGTAACCATTGTTGAAGATCCTGCCTCCATGTTAAACAAATAGTTCTGATATGTGTAGATTGTTTCTTCTAATTCAAAGTTTCTCAACAAGCTCTGATACCACTTGTTGATCCCACTTGAATAGATCTTGCTTAGCTTGTATGAAGCTTAGTTGTATTGAGTAAATCCAAGACAACTATGGTAGAAACTTTGATTATGAATATCAAAGACTATGCGGAATCTAGTCAATGATACTAAGAAGAATTATTTATAAAACAGTAACACAAAATTAATAACAAGACAGATTACCAAAACCTAATATAAAACAAACACTCTTAATAGTGTTAAGGTTTACAAAACCTTGAAGCTACGAATAATACTTTTCTAGATATCTGAATTATTTACACACCTAACATTATGCCCTAGGACCTCCTTTTATATACCAAGGAGTTCTACAAGGCTTACAATTCTTTCCTAACTTATCATGATCTTTTCTATAAACAAACGTAATCTCTTAAACAAATAAGTTATACATATCTTCTTTACAAATAACTAATAATTATCTTCGAAAGTATTCTTGTTCTCCAATCAATCTTTGATCTCATCTCTGTCAGCATATTTCTTCCAGCAGTAGTAATCACTCAGCAGTTGTAATTGAGCACAAGCAGTATTAACCACTTAGAAGTTTACTCTAGCAGTATTAACATACACTAGCAGTACTAACTTTTGTACTAGCAGTAGTAACTACTTAGTATATTTTCAGTCTTCATCTCTGAGCAGTCTTAACTTCTACTAGCAGCAGTAATTTTATGCTAACAGTACTAATATATACTAACAGTAGTAACTAGCAGTAGTAACTTTTATACTACCAGTACTAACTACTTAGCATAATTTTCATTAGTATTACTAGCAGCACTAATATATACTTGAGCAGCAGTAACTCTAAGAATATCTTGAAGCCTTTTAAACCCAACAGATTTCAAAGAGAATAGAAAAATAAATAGATCACTATTTGTTTTCACTGGTTATGTAACACTTGCGATGTTGTCAAATCCAGTGGGAGCATTGCGATTTATTACTCAACAAGGCATTCGTGTAATGTTGTCTAATTCAGTGGGAGCTACAAGCTTTATTGTAACACCTCCAAATTGGGTCGCAGCGGAATAATGTCCAGAAGCTTTACTTCATGAATACTTTTGTACAAGCTATGAGAGAACGACCTCTAAATGTGTCGTTTGAAAGAAATCTTGTAAAGTTTGGACTCCGATGCACATTAGTTATATCAAATAGCTTGTTCACCTGAGAAATACATGCTTAAAAGTGTCAACATAAAGTTGGTGAGTTCAAAGATTTTGTAAATGTAAATCTCAAAAACTATATATACAATTTTACTGTGTTACAAGTCCCACCCATACAAGACTTGCAACGCAAAAACTAAAGTATATATGTTTTTAAAATGCGTGTAAACACGAACCACACAAAATGCGTTTGTTAAAATGTTGGGATCAAAGATTTGTAAAGTATGCATGTTATAATAGTTACCAAAATTGTATGCATGAATGTTGGACCGCAATGTTTTAAAGAGTAAGATAATTGTATGAGCATAATATCTCGAAATGTTTCAAGTATATATTGCCTAGTATGCAACATAAGATGTGATTACGATTACTCTAAGTTCATAACAGAAATAATGGACATGTGCTCATACCGGGTGTCCTATCTGGCACACCTGAGCATTTATTTGATGGATCTGTGCTCATACCAGGTGCCCTATCTATCACACCCGAGCATTTATTTGATGTTCCTGTGCTCATATCAGGTGCCCTATCTGGCACACCTGAGCATTTATTTGATGGACCTGTGCTCATACCAGGTGCCCTATATGGCACACCCGAGCATTTATTTGATGGGTCTGTGCTCATACCAGGTGCCCTATCTGGAACACCAAGCATTCATAAGTTTTGTAAATAAGCATGTAATCGAGTATGTAAATGAGTTTGTAAACGAGTATGTAAGCGGGTATGCAATCGAGTTTGAAATCAAGTATGTAAAAGAGATTGTAAATGAATATTTAAACAAGTTGTAATGAGCATGTATTCTCCCCTGAGATTTGTAAAATAATTGTAAAACAAGTGAAAGAGAGGCTATAAACTCACTTCTAGTGAATGGTTGATTATCTAAATCAAGTATGTAAATTGTCACGGAAAATCCGAATGCAACCTAATTAATTATAGGCCGTATAAGTATAGTGTATTTAATATAAATACAACATCACAAGTTATATAGTTACACCACCTAATAGTTTTTGTTTAATTTAAAATGTCGAAATAACATTTAAATCGTACTTGTTAAATAAATGTCCATGTAATTGTACCCGTTAAGAAAAAATTATTTTTGTTCAATAATGTATTATTTGTTAATAATATATGATCAAATATTTTTATTGATTATATAATGATATTATATAATTAGTTTAATTGCTTTTATAAAAATAGTGCACAAGTATAAAAATAATGCATAGGGTTTTATAAACCTTATATCTTCATCGTTTTAACTCCGTTTTACATGTTATTTATACCCATGGCTTCGTATTAAGAATTTCTATTAAAATATTATATTGATAATATTTTAGCTACTGATGAACAGTAACTTTTACAGATTCTGTAAAATATATAAAACTACTTTTATGTATTTAATTATATAAAACTTGTAAAAAGCATAACGGTATAACCCTTTCATTTTAAATCCATTTTTAGTGTACTTTATATGTATGGGATCGTAGTTGAGAAATCTAACAAAATATTATATTTATAATATGTATATAATCTGTTATGAACAGTAACAGTGAGTTGAAATTTATAAAAATACTTTTTATAAATTTATTTATCGAAAACTTATAAAAATCATATCTCCTTCATTATAGCTCAAATCTTTAAGTTCTTTATAGATTCGAAATCCTCATTAAATGTACTTTCACAAAAAATATCCATATATTTTTATCAGTTTCGAAATAGATGCAGTTTTTATAAAACTACTTTTATAAAAACACTTTTTATAGTAAATTTGTAAAATGTATAACTCCTTCGTTATAATCTTATTTTTTATATGCTTACGATCCTTATAATATGTACTATTTTAATAAAATGTTTCCAAAATTTTATAAGATTCGAATTTAAACAGAATCATTAAAACAATCCATATATTTATATAAATGAGAAAATTTTCCCTAATTTTTAAGTAATATTTGAATTCCAACCAGATTCATTAAAAAATATATATAGATATATATACATATATATATATATAATATATATAATAATAATAATATAATATATATATATATATATATATATATATATATATATATATATATATGAAATTTTTAACTAGTTTTTATAAATCTATTACTTGATTAAATTTGTACAAGTCCTCTAAATTACTTTATATCACAAGTCTTATATATAATGAGTCCTCATATTTATGTCCATAATGATTGTCCAAGTAAAGTGTCCAAGTATTTATTTGTATATAAACTTGATAATTAAACTTATTAACAAATAAATTTATAAACCAAATATATAATTTAACCAACACTTAAATAAAGTGTGTTCTTGTATTTTAAACATTATTTCACCATAGACATATATAAATTCGAATCTTGTTCATGCTTGTAATATTTTATAGACCATGAAAACAAACCCTAGGTGGTGATTAACATAATAACAAGTATATAAATCATGAAAATGAATAAATGGAAATATTAAGGTTCAAGTAAACCTTATGTGAGTGTAGGAGGATGAAGAACACAAGATCAAACCCTATAAACCAAACCCAAATTCGAAACCCTAACTAGAAAACCCTATAATTCTTTCTTGTATAAATCCCTTGTAAATACCCAACCAAGCTTCCAAAACACTTTGTAATACCTTAGAAATGCCTAATATCAACCCTTGTATACTTGTATCTTTGTAGAATCAAAAATTATAAGAAACCCTAACTAGTATAAATGAGCTGTGGGTTTTGAAGTTTTTGAGAGAGTTGAAAGTGTTTTGATTACTTGTAAAATGAAAGAGAGTAATAAGCTTCCTATGACTTGCCTTTTATAGCAACTAGTAATGTCCAAACTACCTTAAACTAAACCATGAGCTTGTAGTGGTATTAGGACAAGTTGTGTAAGAGTTGTAAGAGCTCTCCTCCTCCCTAAGGGGAAGGAACGGATGGGAGAGGGTTTAGGGTATCTTTGATGTGCCAATTTCTAGTAATATGGGATTTAAGGTACATATGTGTAAGGTTACAACTAGGAAAGTATTACTAGTGGGGTGTTAAGCGATTTATTTCTTGTGTAAACATGTTGGATCCGGTTCTAAGTAGTTATATAAGTGAAATATTAGTTAAATTTTGGGTATTGGGTATAATAGTGGGTATTTGTTTTGTAGTATAGATAGGTCTATGTAACTTCCGAGTATGTAAATGTATTATTTTATTGCAAAACGTAGACGTTTTACGTAACCAATAAAAATAAAATATAAAAAGTTATAAATTATCCTCGTAATAATTATATAACACTTGCTTGACATAAACTTTTACTTGTTTGATGTCCGTTTACGTTGAATGTTTATTTTTAGTTTACGCGATTTAACTAAATGTTAAAAATTAAAAGTGAACGCGTAAAAGTTTAAAATAATTAGTTGAATATTTATTGACGTAAAAGATGTGAAAATGTGAGTTGTTACAGTCTCTCCGTGTTAAAATAATTTCATCTCGAAATTCAGTTTGAGTTGCCTTCCGGAGTGGTGTTGGTGAAAAAGTGTGGATACTTATCTTAATCCTCCTAATATGCGCTAACCAACTTGTTATCTTAATGCTTTAATTCTATGAAGACTTTTAGGTTTTGGTGTGAGATGATGTCGACTTCCTATAGTAAGGTGACGTAAGAGTTTACTTAGTTGCTATGGTTACTAATTTGATTTCCCGAAGTAAATGCGTTTTATGGGTACGCACATAAAACTTTGCTTTTCAAAGATGTAAGTAGAAAATTGATTTTGACAAAAGTTTTTAAGGTGACTACTCTCAGCATGGCATGGTCCTTCCTGAATTATACATAGGTGATCAGGCTATGTATATTTGAGGGCTAACGATGCGATGCTCTTTTTCGTCAAAATAGTGTTATGTATAAAGTAGTGTCAAAATGGTTTGCAGCGTGAGAAAATAATTCTCCAGATAAGAAAACAAGGTAATTTATAAGGGGACAACAAAATGATTTGCGAGATGACTGTATGATAATTTATAAGACAATAGCTCAAGATTGTAAAATAATTTATGTGATGGAGACAAAATAGTTCCATAAGGTAAAAACAAGATGTTAGTTTATCTTACGATAGTAAAATAATTTGTCAATGATAGTAAAATGGTTTATCATGTGATAGTGAAATGTTTCATAAAGTCATGATATTTTAGTAAGTGGTTTGCATGAATAAGTAGAGAGTTGAAATAAGATTGACGAAATTTTCACAACACCATAATTTGATAGATAATTGGCTTCATTGTTTTTCTCACCAAAAGACTACATGGTTTCTTAATACTACAAATCTCCAATACTAGATAATACATAACTTCCGAAACAGCACATCTATGAGCGATGTCCGAACTGACTGGTCACGAACTCCTTGAGCTTCACTCCTGAACCAGCCAACTGCTGCTCAATCTTAATACGAGCCTGTCTCTCATGGTTACGAGTAATCTTCTCGATTGCCTCCGTAGTCTTAATCCTAGCACGTAGTGAAGCATTATCTGCCTCAGCAATGTCTACCCTAAATATCAGAGCCGTCAGCTCCTCCTATATGGGTACTCCTAATAAATGCTCCTGTATGCCTCGTATAGCCTCCTCATGTTGGGCTTGTGTCCTCACAACGGCTGCTGCAGGAAAAGAAACTGCAGCGACGGGCTCTAGGTGAATGATTCCACCCTGATATCGATCAGGTCCCCAAGATTCTCCTTAGCAGAGACATAAATAGTAGTTGCAGCCATAACCTGCACAAGCAAAAGTTTATATAAGTCGCCTTTATATGAAACCATGCAGAATGCGTGTAGTATGGGAGGTAAACATGATGCAAGATGGTACATGGTGAATGAATAAATAATCCTCGACGGCGATTAGCCCACTCGAATGGGCTACAATCTGCTCAATTTCCTCAACGCTCATCCCTTGGTTCGCAGTTGTCATTGTTCTTCAAAATTAGAGGAGTAATAAAAATAAGATTTGTTTAGTTATCTAAGTCGTGCTTCAAACATGGAATGTTGTGAGATGATGTATGGTAAAAATGAATATGTACTCATGACATAAGTGAATGGTGGTAAAATATCATATTTGATAACTTAATGTTTTAGATAATGTTTAGGATATACGAGCTTATGGTATTACCTTGCCTTAAGAAATGTTCTAGTACATAGATAACTCCTATGTAGAATGTGCACTCATGGCAGGGATGAAAACGTGACATGGCGAAATGGAATGCATCATGGTATGAATGGATGATGGTATGAATTAATGATGGTATGAATGAATGATGGTAAAATATCATATAAGATAGATTAATGTTCAGATAATGTTTGGGACATACGAGCTTATAGTATACTTTGCCTCAAGAAATGTTCTAGTATTTATATAATACTCTTATATAAATAAGTGTAAAATGTACGCAAGGTAGGGTAAGTATATATATATATATATATAAGTCACGTAAGCAAGTAATGTAAGCAAGTAAGCAAGTAGTGTGTATGCACATGAAAAAGTTTGATGTGATGCAATGTTTGTGAAAACGGTTATAGTCTAGGTAAAATATGCAACCTAGTTCTCTATAACCTGGCTCTGATACCAATCTGTAACACCCCTAAATTGGGTCGCAACGGAATAATGTCCAGGAGCGTTACTTCATGAATACTTTTGCACAAGCTATGAGAGAACGACCTCTAAATGTGTCGTTTGAAAGAAATCTTGTAAAGTTTAGACTCCAGTGCACATCAGTTATATCAAGTAGCTTGTTTACCTGAGAAATACATGCTTAAAAGTGTCAACATAAAGTTGGTGAGTTCATAGATTTTTGTAAATGTAAATGTAAATCTTAAAAACTATATATATAATTTTACTATGTTACAAGTCCCGCCCATACAAGACTTGCAACGCATAAACTAAAGTATATAGGTTTTTAAAATGCGTGTAAACACGAACCACACAAAATGCGTTTGTTAAAATGTTAGGAACAAAGATTTGTAAAGTATGCATGTTATAATAGTTACCAAAATTGTATGAATGAATGTTGGACCGCAATGTTTTAAAGAGTATGATAATTGTATGAGCATAATATCCCAAAATGTTTCAAGTATGTATTGCCTAGTATGCAACATAAGATGTGCTTACGATTACTCTATGTTCATAACAAAAATAATAGACATGTGCTCATACCGGGTGTCCTATCTGGCACACCCGAGCATTTATTTGATGGATCTGTGCTCATACCAGGTGTCCTATCTGGCACACCCGAGCATTTATTTGATGTACTTGTGCTTATACCAGGTGCCCTATCTGGCACACCCGAGCATTTATTTGATGGACCTGTGCTCATACCAGGTGCCCTATCTGGCACACCCGAGCATTTATTTGATGGATTTGTGCTGATACCAGGTTTCCTATCTGGCACACCCGAGCATTCATAAGTTTTGTAAATATGCATGTAATCGAGTATGTAAATGAGTTTGTAAACGAGTATGTAAGCGGGTATGTAATTGAGTTTGAAATCAAGTATGTAAAAGAGTATGTAAAAGAGATTGTAAATGAATATGTAAACAAGTTGTAACGAGCATGTATTCTCCCTCGAGATTTGTAAAATAAATATAAAACAAGTGAAAGAGGGGCTATAAACTCACTTCTAGTGAATGGTTGATTATCTAAATCAAGTATGTAAATCGTCTCGGGAAATCCGAATGCAACCTAATTAATTATAGGTCATATATGTATAGTGTATTTAATATAAATACAACATCACAAGTTATATAGTTACACCACCACCTAATAGTTTTGTTTAATTTAAAATGTCGAAATAATATTTAAATCGTACTTGTTAAATAAATGTCCATGTAATTATACCCGTAAAGAAAAATATTATTTTTGTTCAACAATGTATTATTTATTAATAATATGTGATTTAATATTTTTATTAATTATATAATGATATTACTCCCTCCGTCCCACATTAAATGTCCACTATGACTTTTTAAAGTCTTTTTTCTTCAACTTTGACCTTAAATATATTTGTTTGTGTTATATAATACTTAATGAAAATTATACAAATGAAAAGACATTTAAAAACTTAATCCATTCATATATCTTACATCAAGTATTATATAACACGAATAAAAATATTTAGAGTCAAAGTTGAAGAAAAAATACTTAAAAAATCACAGTGGACATTTAATGTGGGACAGAGGGAGTATATAATTAGTTTAATTGCTTTTATAAAAATAGTGTACAAGTATAAAAATAGTGCATAGGGTTTTATAAACCTTATATCTTATCGTTTTAACTCCATTTTACATGTTATTTATACCCATGACTTCGTATTAAGAAATGTCTATCAAAATATTATATTAATAATATTTAGCTACTGATGAACAGTAACTTTTACAGATTCTGTAAAATATATAAAACTACTTTTATGTATTTAATTATATAGAACTTGTAAAAAGTATAACCCTTTCATTTTAAATCTATTTTTAGTGTACTTTATATGTATGGGATCGTAGTTGAGAAATCTAACAAAATATTACATTTATAATATTTATATAATCTGTTATGAACAGTAACAGTGAGTTGAAATTTATAAAAATACTTTTTATAAAGTTATTTATCGAAAACTTATAAAAATCATATCTCCTTCATTATAGTTCAAATCTTTAAGTTCTTTATAGATTCGAAATCCTCATTAAATGTACTTTCACAAAAAAAAGCTTGCTTTATATAGCAACTTGGAAAACCATAAACTACCTAAGTTAGACCATGGAAGCAAATGGTTTAGAGGACAAGAGTCTAAGAGCTCAAGGACACCAAGATTAGACATATCTAAGTAATCTTGGTCCCTAATTACAACTTTGTGTAAGAAATCACATGTATAGGAAATGAATAAATGAAAGTGTTGTAATTATTTCTTGTATAAAAGCTTAGGTCCGGTTTGTGAGGTTTATAAGTGAGCAAAATAATTAAATTTTGAGTATTGGGTATAAACGTGGATATTTGTTTGAGTGTAGATAGGTAAAGGTGCTTCCGGGTACACCGAATTTAATTTCTTGTGCGAAACGTAAGCTTATACGTACACCAACAAAAATAAATAAAGAAAAGTTATAAATTAAACTTCTAATACTCATATAACACTTGCTTGAGTCAACTTTAATTCGTTAGGTGCCCGATTAGCATTGAACGAAGATATTTAGTTTTACGCGATTTAATATAAGATAAATAATTAAAAGCGAACGCGTAAAACTCTAAACTAAATAATGGAGATTTATTAAAGTTTGTAAATAACCTAAAAAATGAGAAATTGTAACATTGTATGTCAGAAGTTGGTCCCAGATTAAATGGTGATGGCCTCTCTGCCAACACGAAGGTATTATTGTCACCAATCGTAGACATCTATCAATGCACGACTATGTCGTTACGAAACTCCTCCAGAGAATATAAAGGTACTCGGGGTCTGGCTCCAAAATCTTACACCACGAAATGCTGCTAGAAATTGGAGACTTTCCTACCGATCCAAAAGACATCATGCGACGATACCGATCGTTCAGAATCGATATTGGACCGCTAGTTCTAGTGTCATGCAAGTCGGGGTTAGTTTGGGAAGAGAGAGATTTTTCCATACAGAATATGGCATAAGATTAATGCTCGCGCCAAGATCGGCCAAGGCGTTGCATGTATTAATCCCGAAGAATTCACATGGAATAAGAAATCGGACCAAGGGTCTCCAAATTTTTTCTGGTAACATGTTGAGGATTGACCGCTGATCAATATTCTCGTATCAATGGAGTTCTAGCCATTTCACTCACTTTTCTTGTTAACGATTAAGGTTTTAGAGTCGAGGTGAATTTTGGCATAAGCCAATCAAGGCCATCGTAAAGCTAATATTCGAATACTCAAATCTCTAAAGATTTCGTAGAATTTCTCAATTTGGTTGTCAGCTTTTTCACGACGCCTTTCATCATTTCTTCTTGAAGGAAATGGAATTGATGTTTTTTAGTTAGGCATCGAAGCACTAACTGGAGCACTTACGGGCTCAAAGATTGATTCATGATGGACAACAGGGACAACCGAGTTTGGACTGTCTTCGTAGCTTCCCGTATTAGCAGGAGGCATCGTGTCCTTTGTGACCTCGGTCTCACGTTCCCACAACTGAAGAGAAGAAGTAGTAGGAATCGTGGGTCCTTTGTAAGCAACACCACTTCGAGTGGTAATACCTTTCAAGTCCTCCTTCGGGTTAGTAACCGTGTTGTACTTTGAAGTTCCCGTTACCCAAAGATTAAGCGGTGAATGGGAAATCACGAATTTGGTAGACAGTTCGTGTTAAATTGGCTATATTGATTTGTAAAACCTTGGCCCTGAATTTGAGCATATTTCTCAAACACAACATCATATACACTTGACATAATTCTCAAAATCGGTCTTTGAAACACCTTGCACTTGCTGAGCGGGAGCTTGATAAGGTTGAGCTTGGTAAACTGGTGGTTGACTAGTCGGAGGTTGATACACTTGTCCTTGGTAGAAGTTATTTCTTACGATTATGAATTGGAATTGGTTTCCTAATATTGGTGAAATAATTTTCCTTATTCTGATTGAAACTGGGGGTGTTTTTGATTATTTAGAATCGGAGGAAAACAGGAGGTCAGATTTGTTTTGCAACCATCGGAGGTCTTAGAATTTGAATTTCCTTGATTAAATTGTGCTGGGAACAGCTTGTGAAACGTATTGTCTCATAGAGTGTTGTCTTGATAAATGTGCCATCGGTGGCTGGCAATATCATAGAATTATCACTCCCAATTTACAGCAACTATCTGCTCGAACCGCTTTTACTGGTGCGGGAGCTTGAGCTTTTTGTTTTTCGACAAGCATAGATCCCTTCATCAAGAGACTATAAGTTAGAAACTTATGTTGTAAGAGCAGCACATCTGGTGCAACTTCCGTGTAGTAGATGAATTCGAACTCACTATGCAACGACTGCCTTGTTACGAGAATTACGAACCTTGGATTAACACTCAATAATTCTCAAGCATTTACGAGGCATCTTTATCCAAAAAGTTTCCACCCCGCAACAGAATTCAACAATTTGATCATTAGCATTCAACTCATTGTAAAATGTATCTAGTGATGTAATTCGTAAAATCCGGATGAGGGCATGGCTCGGAAAGAAGGTATATTACATCGATCCCCAAGCCTCGAAAAAATGATTCGTCAAATCTTTGATGAATTCATCGTGATTTCATTTCGACGATCTGTCAATTTTTTTAATGGAAGGAAAGAATTGAATAATGAATTTTGAAACAAGATCCTCCCACTTCAAAATTGAATCGAGAGGTTCTTTTTCTAGCCAAAACTGGGCTGAACCTTCAAGAAAAACAGAAAAAAGCATAAGCATAATTGACGAGCACGAGGACATCCGGGAATCTCATCGTTGAGAGTAATTCTTATGAAAAAAACGGATGTGAGCATGTGGATCCTCTTTATCAAGTTCCGAAAAAACTGCCTTGTTTTGAATCAAGATTGATCAAGACCATGCTTTCAACACAAAATATAGCATTGATTTACAGGAATTACCAAATTGCAACCTCGTACCCACTCGGTGAGGTGCATGGAGCAATAAGCCATAGTCCGTTATCAGCCATCGGACCTAGTGAGGAGCTGGATTTTCAATTGTTCATCAAGAAAAAATTAAATTGTCCAACAACAGCTGGTGGGGCTGTTTTGTGGCGGAGAAGATTACAGAATATAGAACGAGGTGCGCATGGCACTAAAATAAAAAAGAAAATTTTACACTAAAATTTTTTTTTGTTCTTTTGGTTAGTGTATCAAAAATAAATTCACAATTAATTTTAATAACGGAGAACGAAATAAGACACTTAATCCTATTAATCAACAGCCTATTCTCGGTTTTAAAAAAAAAAAAAAAAATAAAAAAACTCTTCGAAAAGAAAAAAGCAAAAAAGAGCGGAGGAATAGGAAAGCGCGAAGCTGTTAAAAACCTTTTTCCTTGAGGGTCGTAGTTCCAATGAACAACCCGCCTTATACCCCTCTTTGAGTTTGTTTATCTTTTAAAAGGTGAACCGTACCTCGCAAGTGAACACAAAAGGAAAGTTTTTTTTTGATTCTTTGGTTCGGGAACATATTTAATGGACAATACTTCAGTTTTAAAGATATTAATGTTGTTGTTCTTTAACCAACTTGATTGATTTTTATTGATAATTAAAGACAATGTTTTTATCTTTTTGGTTTTTTTGGTTTTTTTTTCTTTGGTTTTTCTTTAAATGATAATTATACTAAAAAGAAAATGAAAATATTTTTGTATTTTTAGGGTTTTCTTTATAAAGCAAATAACTTCAAGAATGAAGGATCTTCAAAAACTAAGTTTCAAACAGTACGGATAATCGACTCACAGCCTCCCCGACAACGGCGCCAAAAATTGATTAGCTCTAAAAAAACAAAAATAATCAATCCTCTTTTTAATATAAATAAATACATATACTTATAAATATTAATACGGATAATTTAACAAGAAAAATCAATGAAACCGTAAGAATTATAGAATTCCCGGGTCCGTTAATCCGCCAATGATGCGACCTTGAAAATCGGTACAGTCGAAAAGATAGAATTAGAATGATATTCAATGATTAAGAGGATAAGAAAGCTAAATTATCACTAATATGCAAAAACGCTTAAGAAAATCCTAAAATTATGAAATAAAACAAAAAAACGAGAGCACGAGCCCCGAACAAGGGGTCAAAAACCTAAATTCTTAAAAATTAACCCTACAAAGATTTTTTTTACTTCTAATCTACTCTATGTGACTAAAAATGAAGAATAAAAAAGACTAGACTAAAAACGGAGCTAAAACGAGCTCAAAATTGAGAAAACAAAAACGGGGTCGAAACCCGTTCTTTAAAAATTAAAATTTTGCAAAAATGACCCTACGAAAGATTTCTATTTTTCCTAAGAGAATAACTGATAAAATAAAGTTTTCAAAAAAAGAAAAATATTATTTATGATATTTATTTAATTTATATTACAATTAAAAAACATTTTTTAAAGGAAATTAAATGATAAAAAAGATCAAACGATTATAAAAAATTCTAAAAAATTACAAAAAAATAAGTTAAACTATAAAGATCCTATGAAAAATCTAAAACGGGAAAAACAGCTTATAAATAAGCTGTTATAAGCTTAAAAGTGGTTGTGGGCTTAAAGGCTAAAATGGGCTTATATATTTAATATAGCAAACCACAACCGGATGAGCTCATGTAGCACAGTGGTAGAGTTTGTTTGTTATAAAAGAGTAGGTAGAAGGGGTTGAGGTCCCGGTTCGAGTCCTTGCTCATAACTCGGGTTCTCCCCTAAACCCAACACATTTATTTCTCAATTTTTTTACAACTTGTTGAAACAGCTAAAATTAAGCAACTTTAAAAAAGGAAATTTTTTTGTAACTTAGAAATAAGCACGAAAATAAGCAAAAGAAAGAGGCAGTTAAGCTAAATTTACACTAAGTCCTAAGGAGTGCTTAACTGTTAGGCAGTTAAGCTCAAATAAGCTAATGGAATTCAAAAACAAGCAAAACAGCTATGCTACTAATCCTAATAAGCTAGCCTAAGCATACTTTAAACAAAGAAAATAAGCAATAAGGCTGGAAAACAGCGAAAAAAGCATTTTCTACACTAAGGACTGAAAGTGGCTAACTGATGGACTAGTAATGAACAAAATAAGCTAAGGCTTAAACAAGATAAGCAAAGGCAAACAAGCAACAACACCTAATAAGCTAAAGCAACCAATAATAAGCAGATAAGAACAAATAGATAAGCACAAAAAGCATATAAGCTAATGGGGACAAACTGCATGCAAAAACAGGCCCAAGTTCTCTTTTTTTGGCTTAAAAAACAGCAGCTCTTAAAGGGAATTTTAGGCTTATGTTTGCTAGGGCATTAACAATAGCTTATGGCCTTCTAGAAATGCAAAAATAATGAAGGTTGCATCACAAATAATCAACAAAAATAAGCTGCAAAGTTGGATTTTAGCACCAGGGGAGCTTTGTTGGTCTTTAAGAGGACAAATAACAAGCTTAAAAATAAGCTTAAAAATTAAAATAGAGTTAAAACAGATGGACACAAGCTCCTAATGAGCTTGTGCACCAATTTTTAAAAGCTACAAACAAAAATAAGTTGCTGATATTTTAGGATGCAAAAAGGAGCTTTTGACTAAAGAAGTTGAGATATAATCATCTCCCTGAATGAAACAAAATCTTCCTTTGTAGATAGCTTCCCCTTAACTTATGATCATGCCACCACACATAATAAGCTGCAAATCAATAAACCTGTAATCTTCTTCCCCTTTTTGTAATCATCTAATAGGGGTCTTCTGTAGAAATGCAACTTGGATCATAACAGCTACAAACCATATACCACAACTACTAATCCAGCCTTCCAATACTCAAAATACCCTCCATGAAGCATAATACGAAAAATGACTTTGAGCAGTAGAAATATAAACTAGCAGTAGTAATAAAGATCAGCAGTAGTAATGAAACACTTCCCCTCAAGTGGTGCATGTAGATGGTTAAACATTTTAACAATAAGCTTCCCCTGAAACCAATATGTTTACCATCTCTTGAATCTCAAACTCTGTAGGCTCTATGTAGTGATCACTGATGAAGAAAATAGAATATAACGAATTTGATGAAGAAGTTGAATCTCCCAAACTTGTGTCTTATGTCTTGCACTATCCACGTGACGTCGAACTTATACCAAGACCAAAATATAAGTAGATCACAATCTCTTGACAAAATCCTCATCTTCTATATGAGACACTTTGCTAGATTTTGACAAGTCTTCGTCACACCATTTAAGCACGAACAAGTTACCTCCTGCTAAAAGGTATGATAAGAACACGCATCTGTGAAACTCAACTACAATATCAAATAAGTGATAATCAATCATCTTCGTAATCACCTCTTCAAATAATCTCCAAAAACGAGCCTTTTAAATGTTTAAGAACATTTAAAAATCAATCCGTTAACTTCCCCTTAAATGAAGCATTCGAGATCCAAATCCAACCAAAATTCATGTATTACCCGATATCTGATAAAGCAAGCAGTACGTTCTAAGATATCGGATAACACTAGCGGTACTTTCACAAACAGCAGCGGTACTTTGATCTTTTCAGCGGTACTTTCATTTACCTTAGCAGTACCTTCATTTACTTGAGCAGTACCTTCATTCTTCATAGAGATCATGTTACCCAAACTGTAACCATGATAACCAATCACACATGCTGCTTCTTATGCAATCGATCCATATAGATGAACAAAGAAAACAAAGATCGAATATAATCAAACCAAATCGACGAGCAGCCATGGTATTAGGGTTTCGCATAAAAACCCTAATAATGATGATGATAAAAAAGAATGTATACGATGAGGTCCAGATCCATCATCATAAATCAACTACACCAAGAAACCCTTAATAGTAACAATGATTTACAATTGTATTGCATACCAATTAAGGTAGAGAGGACAATTATAAATATTGTTATATCAATTAACTCAAAAACCCCATAAAACTTTAACCACAAATCGATTTCTTGAAAATTAGGGTTTTAGGGTTTCTTCAAAAACCTTGTAGATCCTAGATCAAGAGCCCCATGGCTCTGATACCACTTGATAAGATCGTTTTAAACTCATCTATAAGCCTTTAGCCTGTAAAGGTATGTTACTCCTTGAAAAAATCCACGTCAGTAACAAGAAACACTGATGGCAAATACTATCAACTAGGGCGGAAACGAAGTTAACAGTATCAAGAATGAACACATAATATTTAAAACAAACAAACAATTTGTATTATCACACCTTGAATCTGCCTAAGTTTGCAGATCCCTAATACAATACTTATCTCTAATACTTCTAACTAATGCTTTTTCTTGTTTCGTGTTGTTGTTGTGTCTTTCTAATTCCTTCCTAGAGATCCTTTTATAAACGTAAGGATAACTCTAGTAGGTGTACAGTTCTTGTATGACACAAATACTAATTAATACTAATCACTAATGTAGCTGTTACATGATAATTACTAATGTAACCGTTTAACTAATAATCCTTTAAAGTTCCTTTAATAAAGGCAGTACTTTAACTTTTTCATACTAAGCAGGCAGTACTTTGACCTTCAACTTAGCAGTACTTTGACCTTCTGTCCCAATCATTAATTTTGTAGTCAAAACGCTAATATTTTGTAGAATTCCAATTGTCGATTAAGTCCTTCCTTGGTTTCAGTCTTTTGTTTCTTTTGTCTCATCAAACTATAATTCCCAACACAATTTCTGTTATCTTTACTTCCTGGTGCTCTGCATTCACTGGCAAAAATGTCCCATTTTATGACAGGTGAAACATTCTACGTTGATTTATCATATCCACAGTACTACTTCCATCAATGCATGATCTTCCGTCTAATACTCTGATAAACTTGAGTGTTGCCCCGGGGGGGGGGGCAGGAGGAGCAGTGCCATATTCCACTTTAAATCCATTTCTTCCAAATCATCATCATGAGTTTTTAAGATCTTCATGAACTAGTTTATGACCCTTGTGTTGAGTGGGTACAAGAAAGCATAAACCTGTGCATCACTAAAAAACTAGTGAGTACTAGTTGCAATACTAACATATTAACCTTGGTGTGCCATTACTAACTTCGTGTTAACAGTATTAATAGTATTAGTACTGCTTGGACTGGAAGTGGTTAGAAATGCCAAGTTCTTATCATCATTATTAGCAGCAACAGTTCTCTTAACCTTTTGTTCAACAATTTTAAAATTGTTGTACAAATCATCCAAACCCATAGTTTCAAAGTCGGGTTTGTTCATCCAGACTACCACATGTGTATCCCATTCCAGATGGTAAAGCTTCTCAACAATTAACATTTAGAGATCTCTGGAGGAGTATCTACACCAAGAATTACCAATCTACTAACAAGCTTTTGAAGCCTGTTAAAGATAGAGTCCAAAGATTCTGAGCTTGTAGCATTAAAGTTTTCATATTGTTGCTTCATATAAGCCTTCTGGGCCCCTTATGTGGTTGCATCAATTCCTCCTAAGCGAGGCTTTAATGGCTATAAACATAGATTGAACATCAGCATACTGTTAAAGGTAAGCTGATGTTCAATTAGGAGCCTGAGAGAAGACTTCTGGCTTGACATCAATTCTGCTTGCAAAATCTTTTCTTCATAGTAAGGGCACATCAACTTCAATGCTGTTGATGGACCTTATTCCTGGTGTTGTAACAGAATAGTACCCATCGAATTCCCATTTTCTAACCCCCATAAAATGCATACTCCTTTGGATCTGAAAGTACTAGCTATGATTCTGATTTCCCCACTCACATACTCCTCCTATTTGAGCATGGGAAGCTTTGTCCAACGCATTATTCTGAAGAATTTTCTAACTCCATTTTCCCGAGATCAAAGTTTCCTCAAGCACAGGCTTCTGATACCACTTGTTTGATCCCACACCTGATCGATTCTTTAATAAAGTTAAAAGAGTTTGTTTACCCTTGGAAGAATCAAAATAACAAAGAATTAAGAACTTTGGTATGTATAATCCAAAGTGTATGCGAGAAATTCTACACGTTGATACTCTAGAGAAAAAGTTTTATAATGGAACTTAATGACTAAAACACACAATGAACATAAAACAAAACAAAAACCACTGCTTCAATATTATTAAAATAATACAGTCACTCTGAATACTGTGTTACAAACCTTGAAGTTATTACAAATGTATCTCTAAAAGTTCTGATTTACACTACACTTGGGATCTCCTTTTATAGAAATACAAGGAGCCCTTTACAAAGATATCAGCCTATCATTTAGGTTCAGTTAAAATTCAAATATAAATATCCGAAATACTCTCCATGCATTCTTATCTTCAGTTCATCAGCTTTGACCATGTAGCAGTACTAACTCCTTCAACTAGCAGTGTTAAGTAACCTTGGCAGTACTAACTTTGTACTGGCAGTACTAACTCCTTATTAACTGTTGCAATATTAAGACATATGAAAGAATTATTTCTATACATAGGAAGTTAATAGGTGGCCAAAAACATTTATTAATTAGAGTAGTCATTTTACAGGATTTTTAAATAAAAGCATGAGGTTGTTTGTATACACGCATACTAGTTTAATTGAGATGACACTCAATACTAGTCATGGTAGGATTTCATCTTTGATGATGATCATGTGGACTAGTTGTGCTCAACTGAGAACATAATTGCATTATACATTAAAGAATAAGAATGCTTTACACTTTTGGAAGCTGTTAAAGATGATTGTTTCAACAGCTGATGTCACACACATTATGGGATATAGTGTGTTAATATCAAGATATTTGTATGTACACGAACAAACAATCATCATAGATATTCAAGAACTTCGCTAATTGAGTTCTTGAAATAAGTATTCTAAAAATTCTGAAAGATCAAAGCTAGTTGGAATTAATGAAATCTATGCCTTGTCAGCAAGTAAGATTGTCGTATCTTAAGACATGATTCGTCAACCAAAATTATTATGCATTTAATCTACTTAGTATTTGGATAAAGGATGTTAAGATAATTTTATTAATGATAATGATACTTGGTATATTGTTATATTTAATATAAATTGTGTCATATATTTGCATGTTTAATCCATAAATAATGTTATTATTCTAAATTAGTCCATTGTCAATCAACAATATGGGAATATTGTTGAACTAAGACAAATCTGAGTGATTGGTGATATTTTTGGATATTAAAAGATGTGTCCGCCAAACTCACATGATAATCATAAGATGCATATCGGACTTTCCCGACTAACAAGATTATCACTTTATGGATCGACGTCATTAAGTGAATCTTGTAAGTGATTTTAATTTACTAAATCCTTAGACTTAAGATGCAAGTAGGTCTTGCATGTGTGGATAATCCTTCTTGATGTAGTTTAAGTTATCCTGAATAAGGTAGCTAATAAATACTATTTTCAGAAGTGATTATGAAGCATATGACTTGACACTTGTAGTCAATAAAGAATTTGTTCCTTCAATTGTTGAAGAATGATGCCACTGGGCCCCTCGTAGGATTAATCAGATGTATGTGTGGCCGCACCCAAAAGCACATGTAGAAGTGTCTCAATGACTTTTGGTAATCTAGATTAATTACATATACGAGAAACAAAATCGTTAAATAATGGAATGGCTTTGATCCCTATCCATTTTTAACACGGTATCTGAAATAAAGGGATTGTAAATACTTAAATCATTTAACTGTGACTTTACGAAAGTACACTCAGATATTTCTAGGAGCATTGGCGTGTTGCTAGACGCTTACCAATGTTATTATATTATTTGAGACATGTCCAAGTGGGAGCTGTTGGGATATGTACATATATCAAATAATATATGTCTGAGAAATTATGTGAGTCTATGGAGGCACACGCGTATACACAAATGATAAGTTTATTAATGTAATTAATATATTTATCGTATATTAATTATATTAATATGTTTCACGAAATATTTAAAATGGTCGTTAATTATAACGTTAGACGTCATAACTAATTAATAGATTGATATTAACAAGTGATGGACTTGTTAGTACGAAAACCAAAACCTGTGGGGTGTTGGTTATGACCGGTCGAACTAAAGAAATACAAGGGTGGAGAGTGTCGATTTATGAAACTTGAGGAGGTGTTATAGTCTAACTTGGAGAACAAGTTTGGAGACTAAATAAACACCCTAAGTTCATAAATCACAAGATATACGATATATATTCCCTAAAAGAAATCAGTCGATAATTGCATAGCCTATGAATCCTATTCGCTTGCAATATCTAGAATCCATGCAATGATAATTATCACACGTATGGTTTCCCAAGCAATATCAATTGCATGCATATTATTCTTCTTGTGTTGTTCAACGAATCAATAGTATATCTTTAGGGGATTTGGTCGTGTGACGCCAAGATCCAAAACAAGAACACCGTGTTCGGTTGTTTAATCGTGAAGCAAGTACTAGCATCCTAACGTATCTCGGTGATGTGTAGTGTAAGCATACCATAGAGGTTATCTACTTTGGTAACTTGTTTGTTTTCGCGTATTGATTTATACATACGCGTATATTCAAGAACGGTGTTTATTTATTGCTAAAAGGTACACGCTTCTTGATCACTTTGTTAATTACATATTCTATACGTTATTTATTTATTTTGCTGCGTACTCGAGTAGATTAATGGTTAATTAGATGATAAAACCCAACAGGTAAAACTTGATATTGGATTTCCTTTAAAAAATCTGTGTAAATTTTCTTTAAACGTCTTTTACCTTAAACTTATATGTTTTTTTAAATTCTCGTTTTCCACAAAATATTACGGTATTAGAAAGGTTTCCATTTATGAAGATTCTTACTTTACGTCAATTTCGTTTCACTTCTGTGTTCTCACTTTCCCCCTAGAATAACACACATTCAAAGTGACAAACACAAAACACCTTTTCTCTAGCCACCAGACCACCACCATTCGACCACCTCATTTTCCATCCGATCTAATCGTAAGATTAAGCTAGGGATATTTTACGATGAGAACATTTTCTTTTTGTTGGGCGTTGTTATTGGTTCTTCAGGTGCAACCACGGCTAACAAATGCATTCCACAATAAGTCCCAAACATATATCATCCACATTAACCATTCGCACAAACCGAGCTCCTTTTGAAATCATGAGTCATGGCACAAACACATGGTTAAGTCTTTCTCATCGGTTATGTCCCTTGGAAGATAACAAAGCTTTACTTGTTATACTCTTATTACACATGCATGCAGGGTTTAGTGCAAAGTTGGCCCCTTGTCAACTAACCGAGGTCGAGAAGTCGCCTGCTCATCTAACCACACTCAACGAGTCTTTTGGACAGATGTTCATGACGCATACACCCAAATTTCTTGGACTAAATCGTAGTTTGGGGATATGGCCAACCGTGTCTTATGGGGATGATGTGATTATTGGAGTTTTTGATACCGGAATTTGGCCTGAATCTGAGAGTTTTAATGATGACGGAATGTCCAATATACCACTAAGATGGAGAGGGAAGTGCCAGAACGGGACGGATTTTACCCCGACGGCACTTTGCAACAATAAATTAATTGGGGCTCAATCGTTTAGGAAAGGTCTCGATGCAGCAGGTATAAGTATCTCCTCGGGTTCTGATTTTGACTCACCTCGAGATTTCCATGGTCATGGCACACACACGTCATCGATTGCTGGAGGTAATTTTGTGTGTGGAGCGAGTCACTTTGGTTACGCGAAAGGTGTAGCCATAGGTATAGCACCACGAGCACATTTAGCCATGTATAAAGTGATATGGTTCGACACACCTGCATCATTAGTGGCCACAGATATTCTAGCCGGGATGGATCAGGCCATTTCTGATGGTGTCGATGTCATGTCAATATCCTTAGGTTTAATGGAACGGCAAACACCTTTATATGAAGACGTAATTGCCATTGCAGCATTCTCAGCGATTGAAAAAGGAATCGTTGTTGTTTGCGCTGCTGGAAATGATGGACCAGTTGCAGCGACAATATACAACGCTGCACCTTGGATCATGACAGTAGGTGCAGGCACAATAGACCGAAATTTCATAGCAACACTTGAGCTAGGTAATGGGCTAAAATTCCAAGGTACCTCATATTTCCCATCCAGCGTTTCCATTACTAATACAAACATTTATTATGAGTTTAACGATCCAAGAAAGTCAGGTTGTTCTGTTGATCTAGATCCTAGCGAAGTTAAAGGAAAAATAGTTTTGTGTGATGATAGTGGTAAATCAGATATTTCAGACAAGATGTATGTGGCAAGCCACGCAGGTGCATATGGTGCCATTTTCTTGACTAAAGACTCGTTGTGTTTGGATCCTACTGGCTATTCGATTCCAGCGATATGTGTGCATACTCGTTTTGCTAAAGAAATCAAAGAATACTCAATGGAGGATAACGCATCTGTAAAAAAAATGAGATTTGTCTTCACCAAAACAAGCAGAGGACCTGCACCACAAGTGGCATCTTTATCTTCACGGGGACCTGACCCGGTTACCCCAAACAATGTGTTAAAACCCGATATGATGGTTTTATACTTTCATAACAATTATATTAAACCATAACATCAAAGCATAGAATAGCGGAAGCAAATAAAGGATCAAACAACATGTTTGAATAATTAACCGAGTTAGGGTTACATACCTTTTGAGTCTAGCCCGAACAAGAATCAAATTGCTTAGGGATTATCTCCAAGAACCCTAATTAGGGTTTATACGAAAATAATGCAAGAACAATCTAAAGGAAGATTGTATCACGATCTTGTACACACGCTATGTATACTTGCAGCTACTCCACTAGATTTTGGGGCAGGCCATATCAATCCCAACCGAGCCATGGACCCAGGACTCATCTTTGATTTGGGTTTACAAGACTACATTGATTTCCTATGTGGTCTTGGATATTCTCCAAAACAAATGATGTCAGTAATCAGAAGGAACCGATGGATTTGCAATGAAAACAAGACTGATCTGAACTATCCTTCATTTATGGCGAGTTTTACAAACCAGTCCACCTCTCCTTTTGAAAAACATTTCACGAGAATGGTTACAAATGTTGGAGAACCTGAATCCACATATCGGGCCGTTCTAGATATTCCTGATGGAATGGTAGTTAAAGTGGAGCCGAGCATTATCCAATTCACAAGCAAGTATCAGAAGCAATATTTTGTATTAAGTTTACAAGCGGTCAATGATACTGCTCCAAAGGTGAAGAAGTATGGGTATCTGAAATGGATAGATGAGCATAACCACACGGTATCCAGCCCTATCGTAGTCACTATTCAGTGACAAATGACCGTGAATCTTGATAGCTCATGATTGTTGATGATGATCAAATATATGTACCGGAAACATTAATGATATGATTGTTAACATAAGTCAAGTACTCCGTAATTAGTATATTTCTATTTAATGCTATTAACTTGTTAATTATCCATAAGCATGTGTTATATTCGGGAAGCTTTTAGTTTTGCATCATTGTATGATTAGATTCAAGCTTCATTCCATGTTTAATTATCAATGTTAACATCCTAGCATTAAAAACTCAAAACAGAATTACTTGTTACATATCTGATAAGAAAATGTGTGGAATTTAACGTATCTATTCTTTCTTTTTTTACGAATGTTGAGGCTCTAACACTGTGTTGACTTCCACGACTGTAATTTGAAAAAAATAAAATGAGTGTTTTTATGTAAATATATTGGTATGGCAATGATCAGTTGATCACATGTACTAACTAACGTTTTCAAGAAACTACTGGATGACAAAAACATTACAATTGAAGAGTTATTCTAAAGAAAAAAATTCCCCACAAATAAAGTCAATTCTGGCTTTGCAAGGTACTTCAAACAAGAATGAACAAAACTTCAAGAAACTCTATTAAAATGACCACATGCAATAGAACTTGCAATCCTTCTACGCAACTGTGGGTGCAGTCTCTGCAGCGATATTTGACGCAGGAGGAAGTTGTTTACAGATTAAATGAAAGCGTCGTTTTAACTTTAAAAGTTTCAAGATGCTACCAGTCTTGCAAACGGAGTAGCCGAAAAACAAGTTAATCAATCCTGAACTTTTGGGTCTACAGTGTGAGTAGACCTCTCTGACCGAAGTCATATTAGAAATAAGTTCCTCACTTGCCTTCACTAGATGCCAACCAATGTCCTCCCTGAAAGATAATCACTTGTTAGACTTCATATAGTGATCCTGTTGATTAAAGTTAATATATATCAAGAATAATGATGTGGATCAAATCTGTGGACCAATTTCAAAACGGTTGACCTTGAAAGTCAAGACTTAAACTAAGGAGAAATAACTGCAGCTTTTAAGTTGCTAGATTGTTAAAACAAGAAGACTTGCATACCGATTATACACCTTATAATACACTTTATAGCAACTAACACTTGAACATGCAAGTTTTAGCTAACGAGAGACACATTAGAGTCAAGGAAGTACATTATCTCTACTTCATTCACTCACAAGTTACACCTCATGTCAAACATAAGTTGCAAAAACACCCAAAAAAATATATATAATACAAAAAGAAAATAACTTACCCTGTTAGGGACTTCTTGACTGCTAAATAATTTACATAAGGTGCATTCCTTGGAGGACTGGGAGTGAGAGGTGATACTTCATCCCCTGACCAATTAAACTTTACTTCAATAGTCCCTGCTATATGCTCATTTTCCAATTCACCTCCTAGTTCATCAGTATCTCTTGCATGAAACGCAATCAACGTGACAGCGTTAGGCAATGGTGGGCCTTCGATCAAATCAATTTTCATGAAACAAGCAAAATCCTCCTCATAAGCTTTAGGGACAAAAATAGCACGTTTTGCAATTTCATGAGCTAGGCATTCAGCGACAAACTGAGCTTTCATATACTTTTCTTGTTGCTCCATCACACGGATCATCAGCATCGACCCAGATGGTAATTTGTGAAAGATTTTAAAATTTTCTAGGAATTCACGCTTTTGTGAAGAGTTTAAGAGGAGTTTACTAGTGGGGAGTTCGTCTTCATGGATGGTTGATGATGATGATGAGTGATATGAGCAAGTGAGCATTGGATTGTAACGAGGTCTGTATTTGGAGTATGATGGTTGTTGGGGAAGATGGTGGACAACAGAGGAAGAAAACGAGAATGGCGTTGAGGCCATTGGAGTGGGAGTGTGGAGACTGGTTGTATATCTTTTTTGTGTATGAATTTGTTTTGTATTGAGATTTTGCCTATACGCCATGCCATTAGAAACACCAGCCCTTAATTTTCTTGCCGCAACATCTATAAAACATCTCATATTTTGGCCTTTGCAAATAATCCGTCACACCTTGTTTTTACAATTTATCTCTCCTCTTGAACTTTTCCGGATATATATATGTTACAAAGACATGTCAGATTGTAAAACATTCGCACATTGCAAAAAAAGTATTAATACTTGCAAAACATATATGTGTGTGTACTATAAACTGTAAAAGTAACAAAACTCGTTATCTTAACTACATTCATAGATGAATTTGCAGTGTAACTCTTACCGTGACTATTTAAAATGGTACCATTGAGTTGTAACTGATACAATTATGGAGGACACAGTATTCAGGTGAAGAACATTTTCTGACCCAGATATATACTTAGATCCAAAAGGTGTTTAATGAGTGTTTTGCAACTTTTTTAAGCGGCGTGTGGTTTGCATGGGTTGTTATGAGAGTTGTCCTAAGTGGTGTAGCTTTAGGTGGTGTAGTTTTCATTAGAACCTATGATTAAACATGTTTCAAGCGAATATCATCGTATTGCATGCATGTTCAAATAAACTGTAAATTGACTAAACTCTTATATCACAACATAGTTATATGTCAACATAATATTTTGGGACATTGGAAAAACCCTTATACTCGACAACTAACTTTATATCAACCTATAACGCATAACACATCTTAGAGCATTAGGTGCCGAGCAAGTTATATGACGGTGTTATAGCAAAAAGTGCCATTACTTCAGTTTTCTTCTCACTCAGAAACTATAACTTGACAAAAAACACAAATTACTATATCAGTTTTTTTCACTTAGAACCTGACCCAAAAACATCCTCCCCTATCACTAAGTTATTGGACGCCTACGAACCTTTAACCCAATAAAACACAAAAGAAGGAAAAGGAAAAGAAACAAATAGAAAAGCCCTATGGTTTGGCTGGTAAATTTGACGCGAAGGCTTATAACTCCGAGGTGTCACACCATAGAGTTGAGTTATAGAGCTATATAACACCCGAGTGCTCTAAAGAATAATAGATTCTCTAGCTAGCATATTTTATAAAAAAAGAAAAAAAAATTAACTTCATGTAAACAGAAATCAATGCAAAGCAATTTATAATCTTGCAACAATATAAACATATGATACCACCAAAATTGAAACATATGATCGAAAATTACCTCCAATCAAATATTGTTGCCTCTCCAACGAGTAATAAAATATGTTTTATGGGATCGGATTTATATAAAAAAAATTATAATTTATAGCAATCACAATTTTTTTTTTTTTTTTGAACATAGCAATCACAGTTCACAACCGAGAGTTTTGCTGCAATCAAACTCTAATACTAATCTCTAAATTTTGATTTTGTGAATTTATTAACACAGGCCCTTTAAATTGATTATGTTTTATTTTTAGCCCAAACATTTATTTTATTTTCATCGCCAAAAAACAAATATTCTTAATTCGAATTAAAGTTATTCTAATTTGTTCATGGTTCGTGTCAGTGCTTAGATGTGCACTTGTTCATAGTTCGTTTATAGTTCGTTGTCATTAAATGAGTTAAACGAACATAAACTGACAAAACAAATGAACGTAAAAGACGTGACATAAACTTGTAACGTAAACGATATAATCGTAGCCTAAACGATTAATATGACAAATTTACACACAAAAAATTGGCAATTGTGATACTTGACTAATCAATGATATAATCGAGCATAAACGAACAGAAATACTCGAGCGTAAAACGATCGACAATAACAAACGTAATTCTGTACGAACATAATCGAAGACAGAAAAATCGAAACGTTCACAGAACGCTACATAAACATACGACCGTGAGTGTTCATGTGTCGTTCAAATTAAATATACGGCCCTACATCTTGGTATCACGTTCGTAGCCGTTTAATACAAATAAGCGCACATAATCGAACATCTTACCGCACGGTTCACGAAATGTTCACTGAACGTCCGGTTCGTTTACAGCCCTACGGAGTACAAATCTCTAAATTTTGATTTTGTGAATTTATTAACACGGGCCCTTTAAGTTGATTATGTCTTATTTTTAGCCCAAACATTTATTTTATTTTCATCGCCAAAAAACAAATATTCTTAATTCGAATTAAAGTTATTCTATAATATGGGAATAAATAGTAATGTTTGATGATTATTATATCTATCTTGATGAAATGCAAATGCTGTTGGTTCACTTATTAGCAAAATAGAGCCTTCAATGACAAACAACATTTGCATAAATCATCTTATTTTGGTTCATCCAAGCAGATTAGGCGAATCGACATGCCCAAAAAAGGGCAACCAATCTTGTCGTCACGCATACACTGAATCCTCATACTTCCCACTCCACCTATTACAAAAGTTAAAATTGGAAACTCTTTATATCTTCAACTTACAAATTATCTAGAACAATATAAAGTTGTTAAATATTCAGTAAGAACATATATAGTGTAGGATAACTAACCTATGTTCTTCGTTTTCTGGAATGTTGAGCTCGTGAGCTTCTTCAAATGGTTGAAACAAAAGATCTAGTTTCTCGCTATCGACTTCACCAAGAGATAGAGGGTCCCACTGTAATTTGCACGAATTAGATGATATTTTCAGTGTAGACATGGATATTATGTATGATCAGATAGAAGCAAAGGTTGTCACGAATTTGATGGATGACAAAGAGATTACCTTTGGAGAGTTATCCTTGTCTATGGTAAGAGCACGAATACCCTATTTGTAGGAAAGACATTTTTTAGTTCGGTGTTGTAGCATACTCAACCATATTCTACTTAATTGTCATTTATATATAAAAATAGATACCTCGTACACATCACCAGAAAACACCCTTCGAAGTATATTTATTGTGAGTCTAAATTCTTTCTTTAGGCACTCGGCTAGTGTTTGCTTCCTCCCTTCACGAATCTATCATGCAAGAAAACACATAGATGCTGTCACAATGAGCTTAAAGTAGGAATCCGCTGTTAGATATTTTGGACTTGCGTCCCTTTTTATTGAAGAAAATTACCGATCTCAGTGTTATCTTTAAACCAGTAGGAGACGATCTTTTTAAGCCTTTAAGTACGGGTACAATCCATTCATTTCCTTCCTTTCTTGACTCGGCTTCCTGTAAACATGTAACCAACAGAAAGAACAACTTAATTCCCAAATGAAAAACGCAAAAGAAATACTTAATTTGCCAAAAAAACAACACTTACAAATGATTCTAGAATCTCTTCCACAGAATCTTTTGAAAAACACTCTTCAATTATCGACTGTCTGTATTCAGCTAAATAAAATAAGTTTCGTGTCAAATTACCAAATACAGAACTTCGACTCTTAAATTCAAAATCATTACTTGTTTAAGACGCTTTCTTGACTAATCTGAACATCTACAGAGAATTCTTCAATGGCAGCTTTTACCACCTTCTCGTCACCAGAGTTCAAGCTTACCAAATGGTTTTCAAGGTCCGACAATTTCTGAAAGACGAATAAAGAGGTTTAGTAAGAACCACATTTAGAGCCAAATAATCTTTTAACCAATATACTATGATTTCAAGTTCAACTCACATTTAAAGGAACAAAATGTGTCGCTAACCCAACTGCAACCAGTTCCTCACCACTCAACCGTGCACCGGTTAAGGCAAAGTACTCGCCTACAACAGACCCAAAAAAAAATAACATCTACTATAAGAAAATAAATATTTTTCAAAGCACTGAATAAAGTGGAAGTATTCTTTTTTATCAACGACATCGTAAGATGAGGTGCGTATGTACCTAAACGGCCTGGAAGATGCGACAGGACATATGAGAAACCACAATCAGTGTGAAACCCGATACTCGCCTCTGGGGTCGCAAAAACCTAAAATAGAGTAGAACATTAAAAAACTAGATTTTTCATACTCAATCAGGAAGTGAAATATATACAGGTAGATATAATAACTAAAACGTACAGTTTTCTCTGTGACAACTGAAAACTTCATTGGAACCATAAGCGACGCACCTCCACCCATTGAAATTCCATGAACAAGAGAAACCTGCCGATGAAAATACCATTCGCACTCACTTTCTGCAACGATTTCTTTGCTAACTTTTTGAACCATCATTGCAACAATTTCTTTAGGAAAAAATGTAGTAATTTGACCCATTTTGTAAAAGATTTGCAAATTTAGCGACAATTTAATTTTGCATTTTTACAAAAAAAATAATTTGCTTAAATTGGAAACCGAGTAAAATGGATCCGCTAACCTGTGGTTTCTTGTAGGTATAATTGTGGTAGCACAGCCAATAAAACCTATATACCACTTCAAGACACGAATCCTCTGTGACAAGAAAGACAGACTTGTAATGACTAAAAAGCTCTATAAACAAAGGCAACTAAGAAGCCGTATGAAAATGATGGAATTACTTGATTCCCTGCCATCATAGAACATTTTTAGATCCCCGCCCGCAGAGAATGCACGACCTGCACCCTAAAAGAGTATAATCATTCACAACGGGTTTCCCTATATTTATTTAAGTTATAAGTAATACAATAGGGGTTTGAATAAGCAACCCTTGAAATCTGCTTATTCTAACAACTTTTTCTAGTAAAAAATAACCAGATAAGCATTTTGGATAAACAATCTCAAGTACTATAAAAACATTTTATCTTCCGAGAGTCGTTATTTACGCATGAAAGGAAATCACTGAAGTATATATGGTTGGAAAATATTCCAGGTAAGATCAAGATTTTTGTGTGGACAGCATGCATAAATCTGTTACCTACTATATCCAATCAGGATCTCTGAATTGTGTTTATTGTAGCACCCTTATGGAAGACGCAAAACATGCACTTTTTCTTTGCAATTGGGCTCGTGATGTATGGTCCAGTATGAGTTTGATTGATCTGACAGATCAGGTTGCAGAAATATCAATTGAAGAGATGCTAACTACGGCTAAGGACAGAGACAAGGAACTTTGGAGCTCATGTTGATGGTCATGTGGCAAATATGGTGTGTAAGAAACTCTAAAGCTCATGGAGGAGAAGAGATTGAGCCGGATAAAATGCAAGAATTAGCGTGTGAGATATTGGAAGACTTCTATAGAGCAAATGCAAATTCGGAAGCACATATTGTTACGCTTAATGTTCCATCTCAGGTACGTTGGTCTCCTCCGTCTAATTGAGTGATAATATTTAATGCCGATGGTGGGATATCAAGTAGAAATAATGTTGCAGGAATTGGTTTTGTGATGAGGGGCCACAACGGGTCAGTTCTGGTATCAGGAAATAGACAGGTATCTTACGCGACTTCGGTCATTGAGATCGAAGGAAATGCTATTCTGTGGGCTACTCAGGTGGCTCCTGCTAAGGGCTTCAGGAATGTTATTTTGGAGACGGATTCAAGTATTCTTGTTGACGCATTTATACACAACAAGGAGTTGCTGCATATTAGGGGTCTCTTCCTACATATACGTCGTTTATGTTGCTCGTTTACTTCATGTTCTTGGTCCTTTGTATGGCGTTACGGGAATCGAGTGGCTCATGAGCTAGCTAGAAGGGCGTTATAAGACATTGTAGATGAGGTATATGATGGTTTTGTGCCACCCTCAGTCGACCCATGGGTGCTGAATGATGTAATGTATCTATGTTATCAGTGATGTTTTCTTGTTTATCAAAAATAAAATAAAAAAAATGAATAAGCCTATACTGTTTTATCAAGCAGTCCTAAACAGCCCCTAACTCTATCAACAAACAAAACGTGAGTGTACGTACTGCATTAGAACAGCACTAACCTTAATAATCACTAGCTTGGCATCTTCATCTTTTTCATATTGTTCCATGTGTTGTGCCAATAGATAAACCTAACATTGCACAGAATCAACAACATATTAACGCGTAAAGATCCAAACACTAAAACATAATTGGAAGGTAGCTTTAATTTACCACTTTGGGTGAAATCACATTTAGTCTTCTTGGTTGGTTCAAGGTGATCAATCTCACATGTCCCTTGTTTTCAGTAAGAACAACCTATTACATAGTTTATTTTCATCAAATCACACACACTATCAAAAAGCCCCTATGAAACCTTAAAATAAGATAAACATAAGATTACCTCTTCTTCAGGGTTAGCTGCCATTTGAGCTAACTAACTAATTCAGGCTATGAACAACCTATCAAATAAACAGTTGAAAAAGATAAAAGATATCATGATAAGGCATGATAAAGAGTGATTCTTACTGTATCATGGTTAATTAAGCAAAAGATAGAAACTTGAACTTACTTGATGAATTTGATTGCTTGAAGAATTGTATGGAAATTAATGAGTCCAGTAATGGGGGGTTGGTAGTGATTTTGATATGTTTTGGTGGAAGGTGGTTGGTAAGCTCTATTTCACCATATGAATGTTGGGTGGTTCTTTCTATATTTGTTTTCTTTAAGTTATGTTTTCCTTAATTACTAGTAGTAGTTTTTTTTTACCAAAATAATCAAGAGAACCAAGTTAATTTGCATGCAAAGTTGCAAACCAAATTTATTTGTACACAATACATTTCAGTAATTAAAAGCTTTAACTTGACACGGAAACAGAAAACATTATACAAAAAGCTTATCAATAAGTATGTTAATATAAAGGTTTCTCATTTCTGCAAATTTGTAAGCACATAGTAACAAAAAAATTGCAAATTTTTTTTTTGGGGGGGGTCACCTTTAAACCTAAGAAACTCAATTTACATATATTATGTGCTCCACCTAATAGTAAGACTGGTCATAGAGAGCAATTTAACCCTTCTTAGGCTTAAACTAGATGTAGGTAGGTGAAGACAATTACTCTATAGTAGAGGATGGTTGGACTATTAAGTATAACATTCAATATATGATATCAACTTCTTAATCATTGTCACTCTATGTCATAATCTGAACTTAATACATAAATTAATGACTCGAGACGAAGAATTTTAAAAAGAGGGGGTTGAAGTACACCGCGTTTTCACAAGATTGCAACTAGAGGCTCATTGGATGCTTCTTCATTCATAGGACCCTTGTTGCACTTTCCATAAAGTTATATAAAAGAGGGTAGCACATGAACTTTTCCATCAACTCCATGTGACAGCAATCAGCCATTATCATATGACACTTGCTGAAACAATCATTTTAGACAATGATAAAAGTTTAATTGACTTTTCCTTAATTAACTTAGTCATAATACAACTGTGATGTATCTAAACAAGTCAAGAAAAACAACATAAACAGACAAGATCAATGTTCATAGAGACAAATGTATGCTGGCCTCACTTTCATATGAATATAATAAGTAAATAACATGAATGTTGTTTGAATTTACCTTTAAGATTATAGAATATTGAGTAATTTCATCTGTACAACAATAACAACAAATTCTTGGAGCACAATATCATGCTCCACATGAATGCTAATACAGTTACTTTTTCAATCTTGATCATCTCCGGTGTCCTGATCCAAGTATATGGATTGCACAAAATTCGTTACACTAATCTACACTCCTTTAAAGACTCCATCTTTTCATTATATCTAACATAATTTCGTTCCATGTGTCTATAGGTCCGGGTAAACACCAATGAACACAGTCGTTTGGAACCCTGTCTCGCTTACCATTAGCAAAAGGATTTGCATACATATAAGACCCTGGATGCCCGTCTGGTCTCATTAACGCTATTTTAGTCACATCTAACGCCTCTAAACGGAAATCCTTAAAATTCTTGGCATTTTCCTTTGCTGCCACCACTTGCTCCATCTCTTTTCTTCTCATCTCATAATCCATTCCTTCTAGTTTCCTCTCATTTTCCTCAAAAGGTTTCGTCTTTGAACAAGCATCTAATGAATCCCAATCACCTTCAAAATGGGCAGGGGAAAACGTAGTTACAATTACATCCATCTTCTTATCAGCCAATGCCTTAAGGGTAGTGTTAAACGCCATCCCGTAAACATCATAAAACCCAACCTGAGTGTAATTCTTGTCATTACAAGAGTGACAACCCAGTACCGTATCGCCATAGTAAAAGACTGCTGGATGAAGAAACCAATGACCAATCGACAACACAACCATATCAATTTCGCCTAAATCTTTAGCCCAAACATCGTTAACAGAATCTAAATGAAGTCTATTATAAGGCACCTCCTCAGATTTCTCAAACCCCTTAACAAGAAACGGCGACCAATAAACCGAAACATTAACATTATGCGACGGAAAATGCCATTTCCTAAACTTATTATCTTCACCACTGGTGTAAACAAGGTTTGGAACAGAAACAGTAGCAAGCAAACATAGAAGTGACTCCAACTGGTTCCTAGCAAGGGAGTCACCAACAAACGCCAAGTGTCGATCTTTGACTAATTGAAGGAATGTATTGGGGTCGAACCTGGGGAGATGACACTTGTTAGGCTTCCATCTCCAGTACAAATACCCCATGTCTGGTCTACCATGGCTCACACAATTCTGGCCATCTTTGATTGTACCACATGCACTAGAGTTGTACAATGGACCCTTATTGTCATGGACCCATTTTCCATTTGTGTAATCACATACATTATCACTAGTACTATCTTCTTCCACCAAAACTGAAAAAGGTCAATAATCCAATCACCAATTAGTACAAAAATCAAAACTTTTTTTTAAGAACCCAAATTCCAATTAGCAAAAAGATTAGAAATTTATGCAAACTTTTAATAACCCAAGTACTCTTTAGCAAGCGATAAATCATTTGGAGACCTAGAATATTATTTAATCCGGCAGATTGGCACAAACCAATATAACACTGTGACACGCATGTTTAGACATATTTTTAGGCATATTTAAACGTATTCACTTTTTCACAAACCAATCAAACAGGTTTAGCGTATTAACAACAACAACAATACTCAATCCCGCCAGAGCGAGGTTCCAGGGGTAATCATTTCTCTAAGCAAAAGATTATATCTTGAACACAAATGCTTGACTACTCAACAACATTATAAGCACAAAGATCAAGACTTTATAACTAAACATATAAAAAACTAAAAACTCAAATGTCAAAAAGCAAAAAGATTATAAATTTATGCATAATATCAAAAACCCAACAAAACCCATAAATGCTTCACTACTATACAACATCATTATAAGTATAAAGATTGTACCTTTTGGAGGAGGAGGTGACATGGGTGTCAAAAGATGCTCCCTGGCGGCTGTGGCGACGGTGGTGGCGCCGCCAGTGGTGGGTGTAGGGAAGAAGTACAAACGAAAGATGGCAATGAAGAGCAAAATGTACAAAGCATAAGAAAACAGTTTCTTTCTAAGAGAATAAGGATGATCTTTAAAGAAAGGTGATTGAATGCCACCCATTGTTTTGTTTTAGTTTTAGTTTGAGATTTGTGATTATGGAAAGTGAAAGAGTTTTGGATGGTTTTGTTGTTGATTGAGTCAAGGTTCAAAGAACATAAAAGAGAGAAATGGAGTTATATAAGCAAGTGTTTGACAACTATTGTTTGTTTTGTTAAAGAATTGGTGGTGAGAGAAAAGGTGTCACCATAGGTTTATTGGTCCATTTGTACTATTACTAGTTGGTTCTTTCTTTTCCTTCCTGACCAACAAAATTGACTTAACCACCCCATAGTAAATAGAGTAGTAATTTCTTATTTTCGTTATTTATGGCTATATTTTGATGGTAAACGAGGTTCGTAATCCGTGCGTTGACGTGGAGCGCGCGGGATCATTTTCGCAACGGATCAAAAGCGCCAATTATTATTTATCAGTCGTTTGGACTCACCTTTCAACGAACCGATAACCTCAAAGACTATTTCCGTAAATATTTTAAATATATATATTAACGGATAATTTCATATATACCCAAAAGAAACTTCATAATTTCATATTTACCCAAATGACAATTTTTCAGTGCCTATGTACAATGCTTTTAAAGCATGTGTTGAGAAATATGGAATTATGATATTTTTTTAGATATATATGGAATTGCCTCATATATTAAACTTCTAACAATTTTTAAAAAATCATGCGCATGTTACGCCATAACAACTAAACTAAATTTTCAAAATTACCACTCAATTACGGCGTAACCACCGAGGTTACGCCGTAACCTCTTTCTAAAAATCTAAAAAAATCAAGTTTTTAAACATTTCTAAACCGTGTACAAGTAAATGAACTTTGTGGGTATGTTCTCTTAAAACCCTCACGAGACTTCACTCGTCCACTTGGGCCACCAAGTGGTTTAAAAGGCTTGTTGCATACGCTAACTGCAACCGTGATTCCTACAAAAGTGAGTTAGGTTTTGTATAGTTTTGTATATTCTGTGCTATGATGCTTTCTATCTAGGTTTATGCTTTTGATATTAGTCTTTCCTGCAGCTATACAAGTAATGCATAGGATGAGGTGCCATGATACTAATCAAGCTGCAAGGAAGCATATCAAACCGGTCTAGTCAAATGCTTTACAGGATGTTGAAGTTGCTTGTGATGGTGGATGTTGCTCGAGTAAGCAGACTTGGAGCATGGCTTAGACAGATGTCTCATCGTATTAATCCCGAGCAAAAATCCAAGTAAGTAATCCGATATCCCAATTCTATAACCCTTCTTATTTCAATTTTATATACTTAAGTTTGACTCAAGTAGGGGAAGGGATTAGAAATAAACACCCATTTGATTATACTTGTCTTTATTTTTCTAGTTTATTTTGAAAAATATTTCATTACTAAAATTTTGACATGTTTTTCATTACTTAACTAGTTAAAACTTTACTGAGCACACCTACCTTATAATTAAATTGTGTGAGGATAAGCGTTTTTGTTTTCCTCTTATACATAAATTCAATAAAAATGAGTGTCGGTGGCTGTATTATACTTTAGAACTTGGCTTGGTATATCTTTTTGAGACCACCATAATGAGCATTGCACCTAGTGTAATCGATGTAGCTGTAATAAAAAGCAAATTTTAGGATTAACCACAAATAGCCTATATATGTCTTGTGTATATTGACTTCTCACACCGATTAGTCAATCCCATGTTAAACCCTTTCACTACTACAAAAAATGCTTTTTAGACCGGTTGAATAATACATTTAGACTGGTGACTCTGACGGTCTTGAAGGGGGGAGGTCTAAAAGAAACTTGTTTATTAACCGTTCAAGCACGGTCCTAAAAGCAAGTTATAAGACCGGTTTACAACACCGGACTAAAAAGTTTGTTATGCAGACCTTAGGGATGGTATTTAGACCTGTTTGAGCACCGGTCTAAAAGCTTGTTATGCAGACTTATGCATTTTATTTAGACCTGTTGAAGCACCGGTCTAAATACTAATCACCGGCAAAAAAAAATTGTAATGGGCTGTTGTGTCCCAGAATAAGCAGTTTTCACATAAAAAAAGCAGTTAATAAGCAAATCCTGTACCCGACACTTCAATAACCAAAATCCACTAAGCTGCTAGTTTAAATAAATATCCATACATAATCTGGTTTAAACAAAAATCCGAACATCGTTTCAAACAAAACACAATCCAAACAACATCTATATTAACAAAACACACAGAGCTAATTTGGTGAGTTTCTAATAAGCAACTTATCCGATTCCAAAAGCAAGCACTTCATCCTTATCAGAATAGAGACACAATCCGTATGCCACTGCCACACGTTCGATCAATAGCTTTTTCAACAAGGTACATCGACTTTTCACCGGGATCTGAAATGTTAAAGGATATAAAAAATATTAGAATATTGATAATTCACATTGAAGGCAAATTGATTTTGCTTGTCTTCATATTGATAACAACAATCCTAAATATAGGATATAAGAAACATTCTAGAATCGATACCATGGGCTTTAGCCCCAATACAAGTAATGACTAAATAAATACTAATGAATGACTTGACTTGACTTGTGGATGATGATTATTGACACTTGACTTTTATTGTGAATGTTACTTGATATAATACAAGGCTATACTCCCCCTCAGTGTGAGCAGGGAAGATCATCGTACGTTCAGTCTGGAGCGAAACTCAAGAAATAAAGCTGTGGTAGACCCTTAGTAAAAATATCTGCATACTGAAATCTGGAAGGGACATGAAGCACACGAACCTGACCGGAAGCAACATATTCTCGAACAAAACAAAAGAAAATTTTTTAAATTTCAAAATCTCGATGTGTTTAAGTACCTGTGCTGCACAGGATTAGTAACAGATACACAGCACTCACAATGACACAATAGACAAATATCAGTACACGAAAGGAGTGTGAGTAACAAGCAACAAATTCGAATTCACGCATTCTCAGCAACAACAATACGCAACGACTGATAATACTGCCTCATCACTAGAACGAGACATGTAACCTGCCGATTGGCAGACCAAGACAAAAGGTTATCACCAAGGAACACACAATACCCGAAGGTAGACCTACGAGTAACAGGGCAACCCGCCCAATCAGCATCTGTATAAGCAGTTAGTTGACTAGTGGATGAGACATGAAGCTGAAGTCCATAGTTAATAGTACCATGAACATAGCGCAAAATACGCTTCAAAGCAGTAAAATGTGGATCACGAGGATCATGCATGTAAAGACAGATCTGCTGCACAGCATAAGATATATCCGGGCGTGTGAATGTGAAATACTGAAGGGCACCTGCAAGGCTTCGATATAAAGTAGGGTCACTGATAGGGTCACCATCAAAACCGAGTTTGGACTCAGTGTCTACAAGGGTCTTGCATGGGTTACAATTTCTTGCATGTATCGCGCTCCAAGAATATCCTTAGCAAATTAACTGAGACAAAAACAAACAGACATCGATCGCAGTGCAGATACACAAAAGGAAATAATAGAGAGAGCCCGGTCAGTCATGCAAACTCACTATGAATAAAGTAATAAATGGCGCTGTAAGAGAGCCAGAAGACGAAGCTGGAGTATGAAGTCATCCCACAAATAAGAGCAAGATCACCAAAATCCAACACATGTGATAAACAAATAGTGACGTATCGGTTTTACTATGCTGAAGACCGACACGTGTAATAAAGCTAGCAAACCGCTGAAACCATGCCCGAGGAGCTTGTTTAAGCCCATACAAAGAACGCTACAAATGACAAACATAATCTGGGTGGGCGGAATCAACAAACCCTGGTGGTTGATGCATGTAGACTGTCTCAGATAATTGGCCATGAAGAAAAGCATTCTTCACATCAAGCTGATGAATAGGCCAATCACGTGTCACTGCAAGACTCAAGACAGTACGAATAGTAGCCGGTTTGACGACCGGACTAAAGGTCTCATCAAAATCAATCCCCTCAGTTTACTGCGACCATATCGAAACCAATCGAGCTTTATACCTGCTCAACGAACCATCTGCATTGAACTTATGCTTGAAAAGCCACATTGATCGAACAATATTAACATTAGTTGGACGAGGCATAAGAGCCCACGTTCCGTTAGAAACAAAGCATTATATTCATCTACTATAGCCTTATGCCAATTAGGTTCAACGAAGATCATGTAAATAGATAGCGATGAATAGGCGAAGAGTTGGTGGATGACAAATCATACGCTGCAAGAGTTTTGAAACTCCGGCTTATTTATGCACGGTGACCATGAATATGATTATTGGTAAGTTTGGGGTTGCCATAAGCATAGCAAGTCATGGGTGGTGGTGAGGAGATACTGGGTATTCGGTGTTGACTGGTGTAGTGGTCATTCGTGAGTTGACGATATGGAGGGATCGGCATTTGTTGGTGGGTTGCTGGAGTACGAGGGGTAAGGGGTGGTGTGGGGATTGCGGTAGGGCTCGTGTGAGTAGGAGAGGAGGCATGGCAGTTGGGGATATGTAATTCTGTGATTGGATAGGATGAGTGGGGTTTGGGACGAATGGGTGTAGTGAGGGGAGTAGCAAGAAATCGAGGATGGGGTGTGTCGGCTCATGGACCCAAAAGGGAATTGGGTCTTCATCAAAGATGGACAAGTCGGGAGATTATGATTTTTGATGGTTGAAAATCAAGGCAACGGTAACCCACATCGATGTAGAGCCGGGAACCAAGAAAGACACATGCGTGGACCTAGGATTGAAGTTTATAACAAAGGAAAGTTTGGATAACAAAGGCATCCAAACACTCGCAAATGATCAAATGAGGGTGTTGGTTATGAAGCCTTATTAGAACGGATATCTCATTATTGATGGCAGTGAAGGGAATGATATTTAAAAGGTGAGCGCCCTCATTAGTGCTACTACCCAATATGATGAAGGTAAGTGTGCTTGAAACAGAAATGTTGCGTAATGTTTGTTAAGGGAGCGTAGCATACGATTCCGATTACCCTTTGTTGAGAGGTTTGGGAACAGAAAACCGGAAACTGCATGCCATATTGGCGAAAAATGTTGTAAAAGCGGTATTAATGCCTACACACCTCCATGGTCACATTGCAAAGCTTAATATCAACATTAAATTGTTTATTCACATATGCGCGAAAAGTAACACAGTGAATCGACAAGTCTGGATTTATGAAGCAAAGGATCCACCCAACATACTGCAGAAGTGATCCAAAAAAATAGCATATATCTTTAAATGCCAATTTCCTTGAGATGGGGAATGTCCATAAATCAAGTGAATAATATCAAATACAGACCCCACATTCGACTCGGACTGTAAAAAGGAAAGCTTAGTTGTTTTGCCATAATGACAAGCAATCACAAAGCGGGCAACTTTGTTTTATTATATGAAATAAAACGAGAAGACTCTAAACGACGAAGCATATCTTCACTCGGGTGTCCAAGGCGTCTGTGCCACGTGGTGGGGCTCAATGAAAGCAAAGCAAAGGATGTTGGTAGAGATGGTTGTTGCGTTGACAGTATAGATCACCGGTACTATCACAACGGAGAAGAAGCCGGCGGGTCTGGTAATCCTTCACAGAGAATCCATAAGCATCAAAATCAACAGACACATTATTGTCACGAGTGAATTGTCGAACCCGAAAACAAATTTTTATTATAATAGGTGTGACATTACATGATGAAGGTGAAGGGTTTATGTGGGAATGCAAAAGGCCTATGCCCTGTGAGTCACGGGTATGGGTTTTGGCCGTTGCCAACACTACAGATTTATACAACTTGGATTGCTAAAAGAAGTGAGCAACCTGTGTTTCTCGGCTAGATGATGAGGACGCCCCAGTTATCCATGTACCAATTTGATCTTGTACAGAGCTCATCGTCTGAACGCATGTGAAGACGAAAAGGATTGGCCTGCTGGATATGGTAGATGGCTCCGGCTGGGGTTGTGAATCCACTCTGACTACACCTTAAAATATATATAATATAATAAAATATCAAATATATAGTGAGAATAGTCAAAAAGCAGAGTCAATGATACCGAGAAGTAGTATAGAGCTTTCCCGGGTCGTAAATCCCCAACGAGGCTGGAATTTAAATCGATACGATCGAAGATTTGAGTTTGAAGGAAGGAATGAGTTTGGGAAGTTGAAAAAGTCAAATTAAACAATAACGGACTAAAACGTTTAAGAAAAACCTAGAAATTACGAAATTAAACTAGAAAACGAAACCCCGAATCCCGTACAAAAGGGGGAAAACCTAAAATCTTTAAAAATAACCCTACGGAAAATTTTTCACTTCTAAACTACTCTACGGGTCAAATAACGAAGAATGAAAAAGACTAGACCGAAAACGGAGTTCGTTTGACCCAAAAACGAGTCAAAACAAAAACCCGTACCCGGACCCGTTCTTTAAAAGAGAGAAAGTTATAAAAATGACCCTACGAAAACTTTTATATTTTTCCTACAAACTAGATGACAAAAGAAAATTTTCTAAAAAAGCAAAATATTTTTTTGATAATTTTTGTATTTATTATGAATTTAATAAACTTTTAACTAAATTAAATTATAAAAAATATTAAACGTTTACAAAAAATTCTGAAAAATTTACACAAAATACTTTACACTATCAAGGTCCTACGAAAAATACCAAACTCCACACAGCTTATCAAATAAGCCCGAGAATAAGCTTTTACAGCTTATGGGCTTATAAGGTCAAAATGACCTTAAATAGATTTGCCCTTGAGTCTTTAACGAAAAAGACCCAAGGGCGCAGTGGTAGTGTGTGTGGGAGTTAAAGGGGATGTATTGCTTGGTCCCGGGTTCGAGTCTTGCTCACCCGGACCAAGTATCTTCCCCTTTTTTTTTTTTTTTAAAAACTCTAGGGTAGAAAGTGTATAAATCTAAACTAAAGGGTAGGCGGGCAAAGTTTATTAAATTTACACTATAGTTAAAACGAGTAACCCTACACTATGAAAAAGTGACAAAACAAACCTCGCGACATAGCTTATTTTTTTGGCTTATTAAAAAGTGATTTTTAGCAAAAACTTAAAACTTCAAACTTATTAAGGGGCTTATGCTACACAACTTTAACAAATGCACTTTTCACTTTTATCAAAAGAATAAGCTTAAAAATAAGCTTAATTATGACAGAAGCTAAAAACTAACATTTGACTAAATTATTTAGACAAATAAGCTAAGAGAAAGGTAAATAAGCTACACTATTATCTAGGTTAACCTAAAAAGTCTTATTGAAAAGTTGAAATGATCTATTTTAAGAACTAAATAAGCCTAAAAATGGAAAAATAAGCACTCCCTACCTAAGTTATTCAAAACAGTCCAGGGGCTCGTTTGGGCTTATAAATAAGCCAACAAAAAGAGCTTACTAAAGCTAGAAACATGAGGACTTATAACAAAGCTTATTGGCTCTTGAAATAAGCCAATAACTTGGGCTTAAGAGCACAAAAAGCCAAAGAAAAAGGGGCTTACTATCTCCCCTTTGCACCAGGGGAGATTTAAGCTAACCTTGAGTAGCTTATTTGACAGCTTATTTTGAGCTGTCAAATAAGCTCAAATTAAAAAGAAAACTAAAAACAGATTAAGTACTCTAGCTAAACTACTTGTGCACAAATTTTGGACTTTTAAAAAGCATTTCTACTTGCTTATTTGTGGCTGTGAAAAAGGCTCCTTTGGTTTTAAGAAACTGTGGCAGTTTGAAAAGCTGGTGGTTTTGACTTATAAAGTCAAAAGAACAAAGGCTCTTGACAGCCTTGTTTTTTAGACACCCTAAAATAACACACTTTATTTCTGAACCTTAAACTTAAACCACAAGTGCTTAATCAAATAAGCACTTGTGGGTTATTTAAAAACCTCACAGTTTTGAACATGATTTGGAAAACCTTAAAAAACTATTTTGACACAAAAAACTTTCTCAAACCAGCTTAAAATAGCTTAAGAGCTTAAGATAAAGTCACCCCAAATACCTTAACCCATGCAAATAGCCTTTTTGACCCGTTTTGGCCTTGTGCCAAACACCCCTTTATTTAAAACTGCCAAACCAAAATAGGCTTAAAATCCATTTTTAAAACCAAAACATTAAAAACCTTTTATCTACTCCTACTTTATTTTACTTTTTTAAAACTATTTTTAAGACTAAAAGTTTTAGCTTATTTGGAAAAATAAGCTAGCGTTCACACTAGCTATACACTATTATGACAGTTTTAAGTTGTATAACTAAAATTAAAAGTAAACATAACCAATGAACACAAAAAACAGCTAGATATAGACTTAAACAAACAAGTTTGAAAGAATAAAACAAATCAGCTATTGTCCTAAAGCTAAAAATAACTAAATGAGAATTTAGATATGAGACCTTGGATTTTTGTTGTCTCAGAACCAAGGCCACTCTTTCTGAGTGAGTGGCCTAAAAAGCTGTCCTAATGGCTCCCTAGCCTCTATTCCCTGAGCAATAAGCTCAATAAGCTTATATGAGCTTATTACTTCAAAAGCTTCCAAATTCACAATCAAATGAAGTAAATTCAACCTAAAACAGTACTTAAGAACATTGAACAAGTATTAAACTGAATTTGAGCTTATTAACAAGATAAGCTCAAATTAGCTTATTGAGAGCTTATTAGATTAAAACGCTTATTTTATCATTAAAATAGGAAAATTACAAGAGCATACAAGGAGGTTAACTTAAAAAAACTTTAACTGACAATAAAAACTTAACAAAAACTTGAAATGTAACTTGATAACAAAACTCCAATATTGCCACAAAGGCTTACAAGGCTTTTTATTTATAGCCGAAAAATCTACACTAAGGCTTTCTCTTTCTCTTTCTTTTCTTGCGTGCTTGGTTTTGTAGACACACAAACACAAGGGGTTCGGTGTCATGAAAAATAAAAAGGTGTTGGCTTGTTGTGTGAGAGTTTAAAGCCTTCAATCTTGGCCCTTCAATCTTAGCAATCAATCTAACCCTCGAATTGGGTCCTTCGGGGGATGTGGATTGGCCAACAGTTGGCAACTTTTTGGCTGGGAAAGGTAGTGGAGGAGGGGGAAGGTGGGTATCCATGGTGGAATTGGGTTACAGGTTAAAAGGAGGTTAAACACACGCCGAGAGTGTGTTTGAAGGGAAAAAGTGAGCGGGGAAAAGAAGTTGGGTCTGAAACAGAGTGTAAGTTTTGTGAGTTGGCACAAATGCCCTCCAAGGTTATTGTTGTTATTGCACCCACGGCCCCTGTGTTAAATTACTTTTGGGGACTCTGGCAAAACAAGTCCCAGAGAGTTTATAATAAGCCTTTGCAAATTTCGTCCTTGAGGTGTACAATTAGGGGGGTGGCAGTTTTGCCCCCCTACATGTTTCACTTGAGCAAATTGCAAAACTAACCCCATCACTTATCTTTTTCCTCTTTTCTTCTTTATAAATAAGTTTAGGTTTGTGCAATTTCAGCCCCCAACTAATTTGTCTTTGACTTTGGCCCCGTGGGTTGACTTTTTGACTTTGACTTGAACATTGACTTTATCTGTTGACTTTTTTTTACTGGATTGACTCTGGCATTGATGGACTTTGTCTTATCACCAGTCTTTTCCCATTCCGAGTCCAGTTTTGTCGATTTGTCTTTGTTTTTTCGTCCTTTTCTTGGTTAATCCGTTCTGCACAATACAATAGCAAAACAAGCATATCTTTGGCATTTATAAGTCCGTTTTGATTATTTTTATCTCGTTATTTAAGGTAAAAGGTATGTGATTTAGAGCAGATACCAAGCTCGAAGAGCATTCTGACATAATATTGGAGTTGTGAAGAAAGAGTAGTTTGTATGCCAAGTTTCCAAAATCAGAACTTTTTGGATTCCTAATGTACTTTTCCTCGTCCACGTGATCCGATAGTGAAGAATCCATGTAGATTCCCAGCCAAGATTGAATCCATTAAGGATTGGACATCTCCTAAGTCACAACGAGATCATCTATTATTTAGGTCTTTGCTGGTATAACCGTGAAAGATTCATTGAAGGGTTTTCCAAAGATCGCCAAACCAATGACTAAGCTTACTCAAAAGAAGATCAAGTTTGAGTGGGGCGATAAACAAGAAGCAGCTTTTCAACTGTTGAAGCAAAAGTTGTGCAGTGCACCAATCCTTGCATTACCTAAAGAAAGTGAAGATTTCATCGCATACTTGCGACCTAACAAAAAACAATTAGAATTGATAAAAATACAGGTCGAAGAAGGGTTATAGAGCGCGTGTTGATGAAAAAGAGAAAAGGTGATTTCTTATGAATACTCCAGTTAAAAATTTATGAGAAAGAACACACACACACACCACACATGATTTAGAACTTGGTGCAAGTGGTGTTCCGCTCTCAAGAATCTAGAGACTATATTATATAACTAAGTGTACGGTTTTTCACCGATCAAAAGTTTGCAACACATTTTAGATCAAAAAGAGTTGAACAATGAGGAAACGCCGATGGATAAGTTGCTAAGTGATTACGATTGCGATATCCGATATCACACCGGGAAAGCCAATTTGTTTCCACACCCCGTTGCAGATGCTTTGAGCAGAAAGAACGAGAACCACCGTTAAGAGTTTCGGATGAGCCTTGGTTTGACTATTAGCTTGAATATTCCTAAACAATCTTAAATGCTCAAAAGGTGATACCGAAAGCGCGAAAACCAGAGAACATTAAGATTGAAAGAAGTAGACGTTGGGGGAAAGTGTTATTGAAAACGCTAAATTTCCAGAAGCAATTAGAGAACAAAAGTTGGAACCATGTGCGGATGGAACCTGTGCCTCAATGGCAAGGAGCTGGTTACCTTATTATGGCGATTTGCGGACTGTGATCATGCACGAATCCCCATGAAATCAAAATAATCTATTCATTCCGGGTTACGACAAAATGTACCAAACTTGAAGAAGTTATATTGGTGCCTAACATAAAAGGCCGACCTAGCCACTTATTAACAAGTGTTTGCCTGTGCTAAGGTCAAGGCCTGAACAACAAAGGCCACAGGATTGATTGGTACAGCAAGGTATTCCAATGGAAGTGGATAACAATTACCATGGATTTCTACACGAAGCTTCATAAGACGTCTCAAGGCTATGATACAATTAGGGTGATCTTGACGACTCACTAAGTCGCGTCTTTCACACCAATGAGAGAGACCGATCCTTTGGATAAACTTGCAAATTTACCCTAAAGAGGTGGTTACAAGGCATGGAATACCCTCCTCAATCATTTGCGATCAAACTCCCGAGATTCGCATCAAAATTGTCTTCTGGAGGTCACTTCAGAATGCTTTGGGTACTATTTGGATATGAGATACTGCGTACCAATTCCACAGACAGACGGCAACAGTGAGAGGAACCCATTCAAACTCTCGAGATATGCGCGTGCTTGTGCAATCGACTTCGAAAGGGTTGGTTTAAACCATTTACCATTATCCGAGATCACATATAACAATACTATCACGCCAGCATTAAGCCTTGGCCGCACCATTTTTGAAGCACTGTTATACGGTCGAAAGTGACTTTCACCCGTTTGTTGGACAAAGTTTGAGTAAGCTCAAATACACGGGTCCAGAATTTAATTCAAGAGACCATCTGAGTAAAACAACCAGATCAAGCAAAGGAATGACAAGCTGCTCGTGAATCGACAGAAGAGTTACGCTCGATCTGAAGTGTAAACCAAATGGAATTCCAAGTCGGGGATAAAGTTATGCTTAAAGTTTCGCCTTGGAAAGGGGTTGTACATTTTGGCAAACAGGGGAAGTTGAACCTAGGTAACATTGGACCTTTTAATGTGATAGGAAAGGGTAGGAAGAAGTTGCTTACAAGCTTGAACTTCCCGAAGGAATTGAGCAGAAAGTTCCAAAATACTTTTTCATGTATCCTAATCTGAAAAAGTAATCATGCCGACGAACCATTAGCCGTTTCCGTTGTAGTGGCCATTAATTTGGAACGGACATACACATTTTGTTAAGGAACCGTAGAAATATTGGGCCGTGAAAGTTAAACGGTTGAAGCAAAGTCTGATCCCGCAATAGCAAAAGGTTCGATGGAACTCCAAAGAGTCCTGAGTTCACGAGGGAACGTGAAGACCAAAATCAAGAAAGAAATACCCACACCTTCTTCATACAAGACCAGCATCGTCGTCAAATGCATCAATTGTGAGCCTTGAGGCAAGAGCGCGTTTAACGGTGGAAGTCTATAACACCCCTGGTGTTTTCAAGTCATTGACGACGTCGATAAATAACTATTTATTTTTAGTGTATTTAGCGTTTTGCTTGTGATTTCATGAATATAAGTTTAAATCGCGTAAGCTAAAACTATAGCGTCAATGTAACGTAGGCATCGAACAATTAAATGATTACATCAACAAGGGTTATAAAAATATTAACTTGTTCATTTATTTTTATCGAATACGTAAAGTAATATACGTTTTTCCCACGGCGATAAATTGCGTTTAAGTGGCACTCCCGGAACCACAAAAACCTTTTCTAATCGCTACAACAAATACCCAAATTTATACACAATACATAAAAATACATAAATATATCAGTAATGCCACCCATTAAGCCGGATATGTCATCAATACTACCAAGAAATATCACAAAAATTTCTTACCACATAGTTAAGAACAAACATACCTCATTAATATCACACCATACTTTGTTTCTTTGACCTAAAGACCAATGACTATACCAAGACTAACCCTAAGACCATGCCCATGTTCCTTGACTAAGACTAACCCTTAATACAAGTAATATCTCATGAGATGCATAACAAACCTTACCACACTTAGTAAAAAATCACACAAACATCCCCTTTTGCTCTCATACCATCCTCACGGCATCAAAACCCCAACCACACAAACCCATACAAAATTTTATTCAACCCATACACTCCTATACACATACATCCTAAGACATTCTAAGGTATTTCCAAGCATTGGCTAAGCATTTCCAATGTAAGGCAAGTGAAAGAAAGCTAGTGTTATGGTTAAGAAAGCTATGGATTTCATGTGTGTAAGCCTTGGAATTTGTCTAACAAGTGTATTAGCACTTGATTATCCTCACATCTCACATCTTGAAGTCTATTTAAACTCTTTATGTTCATTATAATATTTATTTTTTTATAGCATATGATTATTCAATTTAGCTAAAGCACCATATATTGATCATTAACATGTAAAGAGAATTTTTATTTATGCCATCCATAATGTACACATTTTTATATATCCTATGAATGTTGTTGACATCATGTTAAAATGTGTTCACACAAGTGATTTACCTTTTTAGGTTATGATAAAAAGCATATTTACAAAACCTAGAAAATTAAGGTTACTTACGTAAAGTATGTTATTAAAGTGTGTTTTAATGGAATTGTTAACATGGGTAAACTTGGCAATAGTACTACATGGACAATGGACACTTAATATATTATGATTTTTTAAATATATATGATATTATGCAGACTTGTGGTAAAATACAAAAGTGGGTAAAGTAATAAAGAAACGAATCAAAAAAAGATTCAAGCAAACTCAAGCAAACCTACTGTCCAAGATTCGAATTTTTACAAATCCATTTTTATGTTTTTTATAAGATAATAATACATTACACGACAATTCCGAAAAGGTAATAAACTTGGTTTAAATAGGATTACTAACGAAAAAGTAACGTTAAAAAACCGAGTTTCTACTAACAAACAAGTCGTAAGGGGTGAATTTTATAAAAAACATTTTTATAAAAATTATAAACAACAAGTGTTGATATTTTTAACAAATAATACATATTTTTAGGATTCCAAAATGATAAGAATCGTAATTTTTCAATTAATAACGAACGAGTTATGAATTTCGCGAGTTTACGACAATTAATACTTTTATAAAACTATTTTTATAAAAGTTACTATTCATGACAGAAAGTTATATTTTTGTAAACCTCATAAATATATAGAACTTTACCAATAACCGAGAACTTTCCTCGAAAGAATCGTTAAAAACGGAGCTATAACGATAAAATACGACATTACCAGAAATATTAACTATGGGTTTTTATTAACGACAACAAATACAATTTTTATAAAACTCAATTTCTGATTTGAACAGAAAAGTTACAGTTTTCCATTCAGGGGAAAATTTAATGAAAATGTCAAATATCGATAACCCGTCTTAATACGAAAAGATGGGCATAAGAAACGCGAGAATCGGGTTTAAAACGCGAAAGTTACGCCAGTTTTGCTAAAACGTTAATTATAAAACTTTTAACTTCTTAAACACAATTTTAACCAAAATCATAAGTTGGTGATTGAGCAATAAAGAATAATGTTGGTATATCAAAGTACTATATTACAAGAGTTTTATATGCGGCCTCTTCCGATGGCTATCGACGAGTGGTTGGATTTACGATTAAAGTGTCCTATCTCCTCGTACGACATGTCATGACGCTCTTTAATTATGATAGCCCTAACGATTGTACGATGTAACACCTAAGGATAAAATTTCATGTTATCAATAAAAGTACTCGTTACTTAATACGACCTATATAATTTAAGTTGCAATCGATCTTTTACGAGACGCATTATCTGCGATAGTTGGGAAATATCAGACACTCAAGTGAGTTCATAGCCCCCACGTTTTACATGCTTTGTTTTACAAAGTTTTTTGGGGTGAAATAGCATGCAATGTTATAACAACTGACCACAAGTGGTTAAGTTACACATTAAGATTTACATGTTGCCTAATAAGCGATAACCCAATCTGAGCCCAGTACAAGAACTTGTTAATTACGAGCGCGAATGTTATGATGAATCAATTGGGTTTGCCACCCCTTCGGCTGGATTAGCAATCAACTAGGGAAACGAACGTAAACCATGTCATTATAGGATATTGCGTGTGATAGAACATCACCAAACGGGCAATGTAGGCCAATCATTTTGGTATTCATACACTCAAGCTTCAGTGTCATGAGCTTAGAGCAACGTAATTACATTTATATGATATCTGCATCTTGTTTCATTGGCATACACTGGGACAATCTTGTGGTCCTACCATAATATGAATTATCAAACCTAATGAATTCACCAACATTATTGTTGACGTTTTAAATCAATGTTTTCAGGGATCCGAAGCAAGAGTTACAAGATGGGATACCTTGGTGTGAATTTGATTGGAATATCATGCAATAAAAGATTTTGTCCGCAAATACATTTTGTATAACTCTGGGCTAGAAATCTTTGTACTTTGAATAAGGTGAACAAGTTAAGCTTCGGCTTATGTAACACTCACTTTGATTAAATCCAAAGAATCTTTTTCAAACAGACTTTTGTCGTTCTATATATACTTTGTGTTTATTGATCTAAGAAGTAACACGTAATACCCGCCCCGACCCTAATCCTGCTGCGACCTAATTTGGGGGGTGGTTACAGATTGGTATCAAGAGCCAAGGTATAAGAACCAGGTCAAATAGTTTTTGCTGGACTATAACCGTTTTCAAAACAACGACTACATACAACGTTTGAAACGGACATACAATAGTGCATACATCATGCATACACTACTGTTGCATTAGTTTGGTATTTGAACAAGATGCCATTCATATTTGATATACATGTTATGATATAAATGTATATTACTATAAGAGTCTTATATTAAGTACTAATATAAGCTATTTTGAATTTTCAGATTCAGTCATGTCAGATTCGGATGAATCAGGGATTACACACATGGAGGTTTCCAGCCCATTTGAGGATCTATCAGACATCGGATCACCTAGAGCCGATGATCACGAGTTACTTGAGCTACCTTACATGCCAGAGGACCCACACTTGGAGGCCGCTCTTCAGGCACCACCCTCCGTTATGGTTGTCCCCAGATTATGTTGCCTGCCCGAGAACCAGAGCAAGCACTTAAAAACCTTAATCGCCAAATTAGATGTTCCAGGTGCAGAACATGCTGATGATGAGATCATTGCTGAGGACCAGCCGTATGCTAAGGATGCTGATCGTGCCGGATTCACACCGTAAATATATATAAAATATAATAAAATATAAAATATATATAGAAGTGTAAAAACCAACAATCAATGATACCGAGAAGTAGTATAGAGCTTTCCCGGGTCGTAAATCCCCAACGAGGCTGGAATGGTAAATCGATACGATCGAAGATATGAGTTGAAGAAGAAAGAGTTTAGGATAGTTTGAATAAGGTCAAATTAAACAATAAACGACTAAAACGTTTAAGAAAAAGCTAAAATTACGAAATTTAACTAGAAAACGCAACCCCGAGATACACGACAAAAAGGGGGAAAAACCTAAAATCTTTAAAAATAACCCTACGAAAATTTTTCACTTCTAAACTACTCTAGGGATCAAATAACGAAGAATGAAAAAGACTAGACCAAAAACGGAGTTCGTTTGACCCAAAAACGAGTCAAAACAAAAACCGTGCCCAACCCGTTCGTTTTACAAGAGAGAAAGTTATAAAAATGACCCTACAAATATTAAAGACGAAAACTTTTTATATTTTTCTACAAACTAAGATGACAAAAGAAAGATTTTCCTAAAAAAGCAAAATATTTTTTGATAATTTTTGTATTTTATTAAAGAATTTAAATAAACTTTAACTAATAAATTATAAAAAAATTAAACGTTACAAAAAATACTGAAAAATTTACACAAAATACTGCTCTTATAAAGCTACCTACGAAAAATACCAAACACACACCAGCTTATACAATAAGCCCGTAAAAAGCTTGACAGCTTATAAGCTTATAAGGGGAAAATTAACCCCCTTAAATATGTTTGCCCTTGGTCCTTTTTCGTTATAGACCAAGGGCAAACATATTTAAGGGGTTTATTCCCTGTATCACCTATATAAGCTGTCAATCTATTTAAGCTTTATTGAATAAAGCTGGTGGTGTGTTTGGTATTTTTCTAGGTAGCTTATAGAACAAGTATTTTTGTAAATTTTTTCAGATTTTTTGTAAACGGTTTTAGTATATTTTAATTTTAATTTTAGTTAAAATTATTTAATTTCATAATAAATACAAAAATTATCAAGAAAAATATATTGCTTTTTTAGAAAATTTTCCCTTTTGTCATCTAGTGTTGTAGGAAAAATATAAAAGTTTTTCGTAGGGTCATTTTTATAACTTTTCTCTCTTTTAAAGAACGGTTTCCGGGCACGGGTTTTTGTTTTGACTCGTTTTTGGGTCAAACGAACTCCGTTTTCGGTCTAGTCTTTTTCATTCTTCGTTATTTGACCCGTAGAGTAGTTTAGAAGTGAAAAATTTTCCGTAGGGTTATTTTTAAAGATTTTAGGTTTTCCCCCTTTTTGTCCGGTATTCGGGGTTTCGTTTTCTAGTTTAATTTCGTAATTTTTAGGTTTTTCTTAAACGTTTTAGTCCGTTATTGTTTAATTTGACTTATTCAACTTCCCAAACTCATTCCTTCCTTCAAACTCAAATCTTCGATCGTATCGATTTACCATTCCAGCCTCGTTGGGGATTTACGACCCGGGAAAGCTCTATACTACTTCTCGGTATCATTGATTGTTGGTTTTTACACTTCTATATATATTTTATATTTTATTATATTTTATATATATTTACGGTGTGAATCCGGCACGATCAGCATCCTTAGCATACGGCTGGTCCTCAGCAATGATCTCATCATCAGCATGTTCTGCACCTGGAACATAATCTGGCGAAGGTAGTGCATGCTCTGGCTCCTCCGGGCCAGGCACATAATCTGGAGAGGGTGGTGCCTGAAGAGCGGCCTCCAAGTGTGGACCTCGGGCATGTAAGGTAGCTCAAAGTAACTCGAGATCATCGGCTTCTATGTGATCCGATGTCTGATAGATCCACAATTGGGCTGGCAACCTCCATGTGTGTAATCCCGATTCATCCGAATCTGCCATGACTGAATCTGAAAGATTCAAAAATATGCTTAATTAATTACTTAATTATAAGACTCTTATAGTAATATACATTTATATCATAAACATTGTATATCAAATATGAAAGCAACTATTTCAACCACTAAATGCAACAAGTAGTGTATGCATGAATGTGATGCACATATGTATGTCCGTGTACAACCCCGTGTATTGAATTTCGTTGTTTGAAAACGGTGATAGTCCAGCAAAAACTTATGACCTGTTCTCTATAACCTAGGACTCTTGATACCAATCGGTAGACACCCCAAAGTAGGTCGCAGCGACTAAGGGTCCGGGTCGTTGTTACTTCTTATATCAATAACACAAGATATATTATAACGACCAAAAGTCGCTTGAAAACGATACATTGGATTTACAAAGTAATTGTTACATAAGCCCGAAGCTTAACTTGTTCACTTGTTCAAAGTACAAAGATTTCAAGCCCATAGTTATACAAAATGTATTGCGACAAAATCTTTATTGCATGATATCCCAATCAAAACCACCAATGTATCTCTTGTACCTCTTGCTTACTGATCCCCTGAAAAACATTGCTTTAAAACGTCAACAATAATGTTGGTGAATTCATAGAGTTTGATAAATCATATATTGTAGGACCCAAGATTTCCCAAGTGGTATGACAAATGCAACAGAAGCAGATATCATATACATGTAATTACGTGCTCTAAGCTCCATAGACACTCGAAGCTTTACGAGTATGAAATACCAAATTAAAGGCCTACCATTGCCCGTGTGATGTTCTAACCCCAAAACCTATAATCGACATGGTAACGATCGTTTCCCTAGTGGATAGCTAATCACCCGAACGGTGTCAACCCAAAAGATCTAATTTATAACAATCGCGCTCGTAATTACAGTTTCATGATAATGGGCTCAGATTGGGTTATCGCTCTTTAGGCAAACATGTAATCATAATGTGTAACATAACGCCACTTGTGTCCAGTTGTAAAACATTGCATGTTTTTCACCCCAAAAACTTTGTAAAACAAAAGCATGTAAAACGGGCATGAAACTCATACCTTGAGTTCTGATAATCCAAATATCGCAGAAATTGCGTCACGTAAAAGATCGAATGCAACCTAAATTATCATAGGTCGTATAAGTACCGAGTACTTTAATTGATAACATTGAATATAATCCTATAGTTGTTACATCGTACTATCGTTCGGGCTATCATAATTAAAGAGGTCATGACATGACGTACGAGGAGTTAGGACACTTTAAATCGTAAATCCAACAACTCGTCGAAACGCCATCCGAAGAGGCCTCATTATGAAACTCCCTAGTAATATAGTACTTTGATAACCACATAATATTCTATATAGCTCAATCACCAACTAATGGTTTTAGTAAAATTGTGTTTAAGAAGTTAAAACGTTTATAATTACCGTTTTAGCAAAACTGGCGTAACTTTCGCGTTTTAAACCCGATTCTCGCGTTTCTTATGCCCATCTTTTCGTATCAAGACGAGTTATCATAAATTGACATTTTTGAATTTCGGACCTACTGGTGAACAGTAACTTTTACTGTTCACATCAGACGTGAGCTTTATAAAAATCGTATTCGTCGTCGTAAAACCCGTAAATGTCGTATTTTATTCGTTATAGCTCCGTTTTTAACGATTCTTTCGAGGACGTTCTCGTATTTGAAAGTTCTATATTTTTATGAGGTTTACAAAAATATAACTTTCTGTCATGAATAGTAACTTTTATAAAAATAGTTTTATAAAAGTATTAATTGTCGTAAACTCGCGAAATTCATAACTCGTTCGTTATTAATTGAAAAATTACGATTCTTATCATTTTGGAATCCTAAAAATATGTATTATTTGTTAAAAATATCAACCCTTGCTGTTTATAATTTTTATAAAAATGTTTTTATAAAAATTTACTTACGACTTCGTTTATTAACGTATAACTTGTTTTTAACGTAACTTTTTCGTTATTAATCCGTTTAACAAGTTTCTTACTTTTTCGGAATCGTCGTGAAATGTATTATCTTATAAAAATATAAAATGAGTATGTCAAAATTCGGATTTTGGACAGCAAGTTTGCTTGAGTTTGTTAAGTCCATTTTTGATCTTTTCTTTATACTTTACTACTTTTGTATTTTACCACAAGTCTCATATATCATATATATTATAAATCATACATATATTAAGTGTCTATTGTCCATAGTAGTCCTCATGTGTCCAAGTTACTCATGTTAACAAATCCATTAATCTACTTTAAAACCATAACATTACTTAAGTAACCTTAATTTACTAGTTTTGTCAATAATCATTTTTATACATAACCAAGTGTGTACAAGTATATTTCTTTCCATATGACTTTATTTTAGTGTTCTATTAGTATGATTAAAAGTCCATAATCAATATTAACATGTCTTAGGTATTTCTTTAAGTTGAAACATATTATGAAACTATTAAAAACCCTAATTAATCCATGATCATTTTTACACTAAAATAACTTGATACAATATTTTCTCATCCTTTTTAACATGATGTAAGTAATAACACTACATGTACATAAGTGTGTAAAATGATCATTTCAAGTATAAACTTCATTTTTATGTATAAAACCTAAATGGTGATATAAGCTAAATAGAATGATCATATGCATAATAATGAAAGATATAGCAACATAAAGAGTTTAAATGGACCTTATGATGAATGAGGATGATGATGTACAAGTACTAAACCCTTGTTTAGCCACAAAAACCAAGCTTGCACTAATAAACCCTTAGCTTTCCTTAACTAAACCCTAACTTTCTTTTACTTGAGAAATACTTGGAAATGGTGATTCAATGCTTGCAAATGCCTTAGTATACCTTAGAATAGATGTATATAGAAGTGTATGGATTGTAGAAAAATTTGTATGGATTTGGTTGGGACAAAGGTTTGAGCCGTGAGCTCTTATGAGCCAAAAGAGAGGTTTGTTTGATTTTCTAGTTAAGTGTTATGCATATGTGTTACTTTTGCTAGTCATGCTATGATATATAAACAAAGGGTCAATTAAACTTGTATGATTAGTCAAGGAGACATAAGGGGAGTCTTAGGAATGGCCTTAGTCTTAGTCTTTGGTCAAGGCATGGTAGGAATGGTGTTGCCATAATGAGGTATGGTGTGAAGTTGACCAAGTTGCAATCTTATCTCATTTTTCATGTATAATCTTGTATATGATACAAGATTTTCGGAAATTACAAAGATATACAAGATATATTTATGTAATTTTGTGTATTGGTTTAAAAAGTGGTATTTTGTATTTTTTGTTTTTTTTTTTTTTTTTTTGTTGTGTTTTTTTTTTTTTTTTTTGTTTTTTTTTGATTTTTTTTTGGTTGTGTTTTTTTTTTTTTTTTTTTTTTTTTTTTTTTGTTTTTTGATTGATTTTTTTTTTTTTTTTTTTTTGTTTTTTTTTTTTTGTTTTTTTTTTGAATTTTTTGTTTGTTTGTTTTTTGGTGTTTTTTTTTTTTTTTTTGTTTTTTTTAGTTTGTTTGTTTTTCTTTTTTTTTTTTTTTTTGTCTTTTTTTTTGTTGTTTTTTCTTTGTTTTTTGTTTTTGATTTTTTTTTTTTTTTTATTTGTTTTTTTTTTTTTTTTTGTTGTTTTTTTGAGTTGTTTTTTTTGTTTTTTTTTGTTTTTGTGACTTGTGTTGTTTTGTTTTTTTTTTTTTGTTTTTTTCTTTTGATTGTTGTTGTTTTTTTTTTTTTTTTTTTGTTTTTTTTTGATGTTTAGTGTTTTTTGTGTTTTTTTGTTTTGTTTTTTTTTTTTTTTTATGTATTTCTTTAAGTTGAAACATATTATGAAACCATTAAAAACCCTAATTAATCCATGATCATGTTTACATTAAAACAACATGATACAATATTTTATCATTATTTTTAACATGATATATGTAATAACACAACATATATATAAGTGTGTAAAATGATCATTTCAAGTATAAACTTCATTTTCATGAATAAAACCTAAATGGTGATTTAAGCTAAATACAATATTCATGTGCATAAAAATGTAAATTATAAAAACATAAAGAGTTCAAATGGACCTTATGAGGTATGAGGATGATGATGTACAAGTACTAAACCCTTGTTTAGCCACAAAAACCAAACTTGCACTTAAGTAATCCAAGCTTTCCTTAATAGAACCCTAACTTTCTTTTACTTGAGAAATACTTGGAAATGGTGATTCAATGCTTGCAAATGCCTTAGTATATCTTAGAATAGGTGTATATAGAAGTGTATGGATTGTAGAAAATTTTGTATGGGTTTGGTTGGGGTAGTGCTTTGAGCCGTGGCCTATTGTAGAGAAAAAGAGGGTTTTTGGTTTGATTTTTCTAAGTGTAAAGTGTGTATGAATGTTTCACTTGTTACTTGCATGTATATAAGATGTTAGGTTAGTCAAGGGGACATAAAAGAGTCTTAGGAATGGCCATGGTCCTAGTCTTGGTCAAGGTATGGTAGGAATGGTGTTGCCATAATGAGGTATGGTGTGAAGTTGACCAAGTTGCAATCTTATCTCATTTTTCATGTATAATCTTGTATATGATACAAGATTTTCGGAAATTACAAAGATATACAAGATATATTTATGTAATTTTGTGTATTGGGTATAAAAGTGGGTATTTGTTGAAGCGTAGGAAAGTTTTTGTGGTTCCGGGAGTGCCTAAACGCAATTTATCGCGAAACGTATACACTTTACGTATCCGATAAAAATAAAATGAACAAAGTTAATAATTATTCTCAAAATAATTATATAACCCTTGCTTGATGTAAACATTTAATTGTTTGATGCCCGTTTACATTGAACGCTAATTTTTGGCGTACGCGATTTAACCTAACGTTTACAATTTTAAGCAAACACGTACAATTCAAAAAGGTACATTGTGAATTTATTGATGTCGTCAATGACTTGAAAACATAGGGTGTTATATTAATGGTCCAAAATCTATTGGGTCTTAATGGGCTAGCCCGTTTGCTTGGCCTGGTCCAACTAGTGAAGCCCGTATGAGTAAGAGTCTCGAGATGTCAAGATCGAGTCGATGAATTTATACTTGTGATGGATATGGATGGTTAGATATCCGTGTTGAAGTATACATATACCAGTAACTTGTGAACTTTACGTTATATTTTACAAGTTACATGTTTGTCATCACTAAACATAAAGAGAATGTATAGATTAAATATCATAATATTTGCAATAATAATCTCCCCCTTTTTTATGATGACAATATATGTAAACTGTAACACATAGTAAAGTTTAAATGTTATTCGTTTACACTCCTCCCTTTTTGTCAAAAAAGGGTGTTTCTTGGATATAGGTTAGAGCATAAAGGTTGGAGGATTGAGTAGAAGACATGAGAAGAAGGTAAGTGCTCTGGGTATATAGGTTTAAGGTATGAGGAGAAGGCATGAGAAATAAAGGTGAAGTTGATTTTGTGTTTCTTAGATAGTTTAGAAAATGTCATGAGAAATGAGAAGTAGACATAAGAAGAAGGTAGGCACTTCAAGTATATAAGGTGAAGGTATGAGAAGAAGACCAAAGAGTTGAAGATGATTTTAAAGAGGAGGGGGTGAAGTATTTAGAGTATGGATGAACCCTTCATTGTATTTGACAATCCCAGATCCTATCTTTCTATAAAGGTGAGCTTGCATCATCCTAGTGAAGTCTTCTATCATCACGGGTTAAAAAACTCCATGCTATTTACTCACATATATCCGAGCTACCCCTTGCTTAATGCAACCGCATGATAATTACACTCCTTGTATATTGACTCTAGCGGATTCATAGATCAAATTAATTGCCATCAGTGCTCAAGACGTTCGATGAATGCGATTAAAATGAGTAGGATGATTGCAAGTGCTCTTCCTCGGTGTATGCTCCCCCTTGTTTGGGAAACCAAGGAATTGAGATATGGATGCGTGCTACAACAAAGTTATTAGACAAGTGCACATATATATATAGCAAGACAATAGCGGGGAACTAGACATGCACTTTTAGGTGTTAGTATTCTAAAGTATGACACTTTGAAAGAGAGTTAGAAACTAGACACATGCAATCATCATTCTAAAATCAACAACCTAAATGATAAAATAAAAAGAATCAAGACGTATGTTAAAGGACTAAGATTCGAAGAACTTTTAATAAACGAGAATGAGATTTGTTTATTGATTGACATAGAATGAATTTTTAAAGGTAGATGAATGTCACTTAATATCTTGGCGAGATATGCTAAAATATATACTTTAAAAGATTAAAAGGAAAAAAATAAGATGAGGATGGAGACGATATGCTCTTGGATGTGAATGAAAATGATTCCATAGAGCTAAAAAGTGAGGAAAGATGAGCGAGACTAAAGAAGGAAGGTGTTGACAAGAGGTTGTCAAACGATTAATATATCATTTACACTAACAATGATAAGCATGGGAAAAAATGATGTGCATGTGATCCTATCGAGACAAAGGTGGACGATTAGGAATTTAAAGGTTTGTTTGGTGTTTTGTTGGTTGTCAATGTTGACGAACAAAGGTGGGTATTTGAAATGAGGTGGTAGTTCTTTCACGGTGGAAGAATAATGAGAGACGCAACAATGTGGTGACTCAATAACACTTGAAGATTGAATATCTTCTTTATGTTCTTCACTTTCTAGAAAGTATAAAGTTTTGTGAAGGAGTGACATTTGCATTTCACAAATTACTTAAATATTTTGGATGAAATAATTAAGTTGTCAAGAGATATAGGAGGAATTTTAATAGTAACAAGACTATTAGAAGTGAGAAGAAACGTTTAGAAGTGAGAAGAAACGTTAGAGGTGAGAAGACTTATTAGAAGTGAAAAGGAACGTTTAGGAGTGGGAAGAAACGTCAAAAGTGAAAAGACTATTAGAAGTGAGAAGACTATCAGAAGTGAGAGGACTATTAGAAGTGACAAGACAATAGTGAGAAGAACCGTTTAGAAGTGAAAAGACTATTAGAGTTGAGAAAAGAGGTTTACAAAATGTAAGGACCAAGATTTGTATGTGAAGGGATTTATTATGTAGTGATAGATTGTAAGTATATCGATTGTAAGGAATGTGTTTGAGAGTGAGACATCATGAAACTCACTTGACTATTGACAACATAAGCAACAATGCTTATGAGTGTTGGGATATGAGGATGACCCATTGATCTATAGAGAGATATTGGGCATAGGTTTGTGCTTTGTGATAGGTAGTTAACCCTTCATGGGTTGTAGTAGTGATAATCACTATTAGGTTGTGATTATGTTGGTGGTGAAGGATTACATGGCGAATCTTCTTGTGAAGATGACTCGGTGGATGACTTATGACTCGTATTTCATTTCACCTTGTTGGTTTGATGATGTAGTAGAACTAGTAACCACTAAAAAGAGTGAATAATGGTTATGAGGTTTGGGTGTAGGATAGTCGTTAGCTCATAGCAGCAGAAGATAGGGGTAAAAAAAAGAAAGAAAAAGATTTTTTTCTGTCATCTACTGTCGACGGTCCCTAATATATATCGGGTCCATCTGAATTAAAATCAGGGATCTGCTATATTTACGGGGGCCGTCTCCAAGGGGTGAGTTTTGGACTTGATTTTTGATAAATTTTTCAAAAGGATAGACATTTTAATTTGCATTTTGCTAATTAAAAATACTTAACATACTTCGGATGAATTAATTAAGTTGTCTTGACGTATATAATAGAAAATAGACTAGAATCGGGACTAGTAGAAAAGAAGAGAAAGATTTACAGAATGCGTTCCATCATTCCTAGACCTAGACGAAGATAATTAAACGATTCGCGCTTGAGGGGTTTAGAAAGAAAGGGAATTTACATCTATATCCTTAGAAAAGTTCAATATTACATCAATGTCCTTCTCACTTTTATAATTACGTCAATATCCTTTCTAAACTTTTGTAATTACATCAATATCATTCGCAAACATTTGTAATCATATCAATAAATTTCCTAAACATTTAAATTATCATTACATTCAAAAATCAACATAGTATTTCATTACTCCATGCCAAAAAATAAATATGAACAAATTAATATATAGGATTAATATATTTTTTCATATTTATATCTAAAATTTTGTAATTATATTATCATGTTCTTTCATCATTCGAGGCTAAAAAATGTATATGTGCAATATAATTATGATCAATATAAAGATAAATAAGAGATGAATAATAGTTTCAAATTTAAAATTAATATAATTATGATTTAATTAATTTTTGAATATATATGAGTATTTAAAAGTTTGAGAAGAATATTGATGTAATTAAAAAAGATTGGGAAGGATATTAATGAAATTACAAAAATAAGAAGGATATTTATATAAATGAGAAGGATATATATGTAATATTGAACTTCAGGAAGGATATACATGTAATTCTCCCTAGAAAGGATGTCGGCGATGTTATCTTCAAACAGAGCTTTTTCGATTGAAATGTTTCCTTTTTGGACATTGTCCCGAAGGAAATGGTGACGTATCTTGATGTGTTTCATCCGTGAGTGAAAACATAAATAAAGAAGAAAATAAACAAAGATGGAAGCGACGAGCTTGACAATGTCAAGACGGATGGTGGTTAGCGTACGATCAACTGCATCTACGAAGTTATGTAGCTCTTCTCGAGCATTGTGAATGTTCATAGAACAATCACACGACGAGGTATGAGGTTGTCTTAAAGGTGGTAGAGGAAATGGTAGATGAAAGAAATTAGCCATCTATATGGTTGTAGAGGCGTGATTGAATGAGAGGAGAGAGATGTGATTGCAATTTCCCGAAAGACACAGAATGTTTTCGTTGAAGAGAAAAGAAGAGCGTTTTAACTTATGTTGTTAAAAGACTTGAATATAAATTTTCGGATATGACCTTTAACGTTTGCGGTCGCAAGTTAAAGATACTTGAATATTTCGAATGAAATATTTATTTTTTCAAACCTACTTTGAGGAGTATTAGATTGTATCTAACCTTCTCTTGACAAAAGAGAGGATCATTTGGAAGAAAGCGAGATGATGATTAAGGGAATGTATGAGTGAAGACTCTGGGAGATTTAAGACCATTTTACGACTCTTTTGACTTTTTAGATTTGTGACACGGATGCAAAGAAAAATATTCTAGTATGAGAAAATATATACCTAGATGCAGAAGACATATAGATATAAGCATGCAAGTTTATCTAAGCATGCATCAACACAATAATCAACGAGATTAATGTGTAAGACTATATGACGTCTAAAAGTTAATTGTCATACATCAAACTGACATAGTGTAGGTACACAATTAACTCGTAAGTCATGTAAGATGACGCATACAAAACATGCTAATTTTAAATGTAATCGTCATGTAAAACATGTTAGCATTTAGCATTTAAGAGCATGCATTATTTAGATAAACTAAGAGATATTTTATCTAAATTGCTAGAAAAAGACAAAAGTCTTTACAATAGACATGCATTCAATAGTTAAGCAAATAAACGTTGAGCATCAAGATAATCATGAAAGCATATAACTGCATTACATAGGAGCAAGTTATCATCTTGAAACTTCAAAGCACATATGTGGGTGTAAGTAGTCTAAATTGACTAAGGAGAATCCTAATTTCTACTTGTTTAGTATGCACTCCTAATGAGATACAAAGTCCATCAATGTAGAATTGACTAAGGAGAATCCTAATTTCTACTTGTTTAGTATGCACTCCTAATGAGATACAAAGTCCATCAATGTAGACTATCATTAGGCATATTTAGAAAGGGCCATTTAGTCAACTTAGAGAATGAATATGAGACTATCACTAGTGGTGCTCAATTCAGGCTTGTTAGGATCATAAAAGTATTGATTATGATCCTTTAAGTGGTTTTATTTATTATTAGTCTTTAGTCTCTATTTTACAAAGTAGAAAGTAGTTTGTAATAAGGAGAAATATGCTAAAAGTAAAAAATAGCATATTATCCAAAGAATATGGACTAGATTGCAAAATTAGAAAAATAAAGGAAGGGAAGCTTACCTCCCTCTCCTATAAATGCCCACCTAATCAACATTAGGTGGTTAAGGCTTGTAACAAACTCACTTTCCCTCCCATTTCTCCTTTTTATAAAATTTAGAAAATTGTAAAAGTCTTGCCTTCCTCTCTTAACTCTCTCTATTCTAAACCTTCCTAAATCGTGTGATTCAAGATAAATCAAGACCTAACAAGTGGTAGCATACGCTATTAGAGATTGAGAGTGACCTATTTTGTGATCAAGATCGCTATCGAGGATGACGTGATGCTTATTCAGTGATTTTCAGTGGTTTTGTGTGGTGATTTAAGCATTTTCGACGTTATATTACATGATTCTACTCATTTTCGACAACAATTATGGATAAGACGTGATTGTTTTGGTTATTTTGAGCAATTTCGGTATACTTTCGTGAGTAATATACAAATTTGATAAGGTAGTTGATCGTTGTGAAGGTGTTTATCAAAGTTTTCCCAATTTTGGAAGTTTTATTGTTGTTAGATTGAGTTGTAATAGATATACGTGTTATTTTGAGCAATTTCGGTATTGAGTTGTAATAGAAATTGAGGAATTAAGTGCAAATATATGCTTGATGGCCAGAATTCAACCAACAAACTTTGATTATGATGAAGGGCCAAGCTATGATTCTGCATTTCTCAGTGAGGTACAAACACCATCCACCAGTTATGTGAATCCATTATTTGCTAAAGATAAATAAGAGCAAAAGTATCTGAAGCAACCTAAAATTATTAACAACACAATTGGTGATGATCAAATTGATAGTAATATTATATTTGATGAACCAAATGAAGATGTTAATAGTGGCAGTGTTGAATACGATAACAATGTTCAAGAATCATATGAATTAGAGCAATTAGCTAGAAATGCGTATAAAGAAGCTGAGAAACAACAAATATTTGCTAAAAAAGTTCAACAACAAAACACAGTGTTGACTAAACAGCTTGAGTCATATAAGGAAAAGATTCGGGTTTTTTAAATGACCAAAGGAAATAACACTACCTATTTTAACAAATATATTGAGGCTGATTGCATAGAAAGACGATTTGAAAAGGAGTCACAATCTCAATTTATTCATGATCGAGACATTATTCGAGATTTAGAACAACAACGTGATAAATTAGAGTTGTCT